>NQII01003917.1:146167-168288 GCA_002778355.1 Clitarchus hookeri
GTGATTATTAACAATAACGTACCTTGATACTCATGATTGTTAGAGTTGAGTTTGGCATAGCCAACATAATAATTTAATGAAAGGAGAATGAGAACTGATTAAAACTAAGTAAAGTTAATTTTATCTTAAGTACAAAACTTATACCAAATAAATAAATATTCATAATTTTGGAAACTACTAGTTCATTATTTGAATATACCCTTATTTTACCTATATCGTCATTCAGGGAACACACCGTGTCATTCCGTGAACACCTGATCATTTCCGGGAACGCCACTAAAATTATGAATAACACATACAATTTTAGATATTTTCATTAAAAAAGAATATAATTGTATTAAAAAGTTTAATTCTGTATACCTAAAGTAATTTTAATTATTTAAGTTACCGGTATTTTTATATAAGGGGAATTTTGTACATAAAAATAGTAACTTATTCCCATTTGTGAGGGAATTTTTCTTCAAAACGTTTTTGTATGTAATATTCCACGTGTTTTTTTAATTAATATTAATAACTATATACCTACGCTGTTTTATAAGGTAAAAAATTTAATTTATGGTTTTGGTTTTATATTTCATTGACTTTACAAAAACGTTCCCGAAATGACCGTTTTTCGCGATAGGTCTCTTTAAAAACAATATTACAAAAAAAGTTCCTAATTCTGTGCTTGCCCTATTTCAATATTGTATATACACAAGTTTAGTAAAGATATGAGCTCATTTTCATAATCATAGCTTCTAAGTATTTTCATCATAAAACCAAACTTGAAATTTGTCACCTTGGTGATTTNTTTCATAATCATAGCTTCTAAGTATTTTCATCATAAAACCAAACTTGAAATTTGTCACCTTGGTGATTTTGAGCCTGGTGTTCTTCACGCGGGAATTTCACAAGATATCGCAAACAGCTCTCCATACAGTCAGTGATAAAGAAGTGTATAAGATGAGATTTACAATACGAACAATAGACACCGGGCGCAAACTGCAAGCATATTTCAAGCTTATCAGTAACTTCGCCGTGGTTATTCATATCAGCAGGAGCATTGTCAAAGCTCGTTAGTTGTCCTCGCAAACCCGATTCATCAACGAAGGCTACAACATGTCTCAAGAAAAGGAAACATCGCAGAAACGTAAGCTTAAAATCATAATCCAACTGTTAACCTCGTGGAATTTTTTCCTTAGTTAAATAATTATTTATTGAAGAAGACATTATATTGACATTTGATAGCAACCAAATTCTATTTCAAGTTAGTTAGAAAATGTGACCCAAACACAGAATTTCACATCTCGGCGACTCTAACTAAAATGAGGCGTAATATGTTAAGATAGGAAACATTTAGCTCAATAAACGCGGCTGGAAGACTTTCATTATATCAATTTGTTTTAACGTGGTTGTAAATATTTTTTAGTATCAATGTTTGTAACAATTCCATTCTGTTGATTTTTCTTATAATCCTACAATTGCAGTATATTTACATAATTAAAAGCTATAGGTTGGACGAATGGCAAAAATATTAGTAATCAAATTATGCTTTTTTTTAAAACAGTTGTATTTTTAAATAATTGGATTTTGGCATTGNCAGTATATTTACATAATTAAAAGCTATAGGTTGGACGAATGGCAAAAATATTAGTAATCAAATTATGCTTTTTTTTTAAACAGTTGTATTTTTAAATAATTGGATTTTGGCATCGTATTAGCATGCAAATGGTCAAATTTGGCTCAAGATTAATATTATTCAGTTTTTTTTTTTTGTAATTATACTCTTACAAATTACAGGTGATACCGAGTGTTGATTTGTTAAAACACAGGCATCAGCCTGGACGGCTTCAAAATAATCCAAAAAAAAAAACATTAATGAATTAGAAAATAAAAAAAAGTTAAGTAAACATGTTGGTTTCCGTGCATGATTTACAAGTCTTGCCGCTTTAAATTCATAGCTATTATTGCACTCTGAGAAAATAGTTTCTTTAAGTGAACATTACACTCGTGTGTAAATAGCTTATTGAACTAAATATTTAGTTTTCTGGCATATTTTGTTGTACTAACAAGGAGGTTTGGTTAATTTAAGGATTTATTCCATCAGATGAGCAAAATTAATTTTGTTTTCGTTGCCAATTTCATTTACCCCAATGAAATATTTCGCTATAGCAACATTTAGAAATACGCACTTATCTTAATCTCGGGTCACTGTTATGTATTCGAAAGCTATCCCGTGCTGTTCGAGCTGCACTTGTTTACAAAGTAGAGATCCTGTAGACGTAGATCAAAGGATCTTAGAGTACGTTAAGCTAGAACCGACGAAAGTATTCTTAATTGTATGCACTCTTCTAGTGGGTAGTTTCACGTAAAGTGAAAAGTACGCGTATGCCAGCTGCGGAGTGATCATCACCATGTCGCAAAATTGAATGGCTGTTCTCCCAGTGGAACGTTAAGGCGTAATTTAGACTATTCATGTGAAAAATATCTAGCTACTGTTGATGACACTGGCGGAATACGTAATTCAGTCCGCCTAATCTTTATTTCACGAGTTTCTCGAGTTGGCGGCGAACGAGAGAGCAGACCGTTTCCAACAGCGCGTCAAGAAAAAAACATGTGTCGGCACAGAGTTCTTAAGAATACAGAGGTGAAACAACCGCTTATTCTGCGAGCTCCAGCCGAACACGCCTGCAAAATGGCGTCACCGACAGCCAGCGTGTTGACACGCCACTCGCCAATCAGCGCCCGGTAACCTACCAGCCAGTCGGCAGCCTAGCCAGTAGGTAACCTTCGGCAGCAATCCAACACAAAGCCCATCCCCAGAGTATCGCACAGCCAATCGGAGCATGGGTACGCCCGCACCAAAGGAACCGCCATGCTGTTTCGTCTGTGACGACGGCAGATACCTCTTCCTTGAAATGATGATTCACTTAAAGGCTATTTATCATGTGCGGAACACATGTTAATCACAGTACGAATGCTTGGAAACGTAATTTACTGTCAAAGTTATTCATTTTAAATATTATTTGTACAATTTGACGTTTTCATCAGAGACTTTCCGAATGTCCAAACGACCAGAAGTCGCCTATCTATATAGCGTAACAAATCACCTAACGATGGGGAGGTCTTTGGGGTCCAAATCCAAGGGTAAAGCAGGTTTATGCGTTTGGTGTTTATGCGTGATTTCAGCCACCCTAAGCATAGCTTTTAGAAAATAAATTTTAAAAAGTGTAACAATGTTGCCTATGAATTCAAAACATCACGAAACAATTCATTTTATACTTTTTGGTGGGCTCCTGAGGTATTACAGTATAATAATATATATGCAGTAATAAAACGTAAATGTGTATTAAATAATTAAATAGCTAGTACTCGTCTATAAATGTAGTTTTTTGGCCGCACCAGTAGACACTAAACGACAGTAAAAAAAANAATTAAATAGCTAGTACTCGTCTATAAATGTAGTTTTTTGGCCGCACCAGTAGACACTAAACGACAGTAAAAAAAAATAGATATGCAACACATTTACTAACCATAAACATAACTTAAAAGTGAATAAATATTCTTGAAATAAGAGNAAAAAAAATAGATATGCAACACATTTACTAACCATAAACATAACTTAAAAGTGAATAAATATTCTTGAAATAAGAGTTAAAAAGCGCAACTCCCAGCAACATGCATTGATAATAGTATGAGAATATGCAATTGAATCAGAATAAAAGAACTGGATAATAAGAGTTATACATCCTAGCTATTTGATGTTATGAAAGAATTAATCCATGCACCAAATCTTTTCAAAGTATTATCTCTAGAAACAAAGACGCTGTCAACAATGTTCGTGACGTATACACAATACTGACAAAAATTATAAACCATTGTTATTAAAGTTTTTGCAACTGGGATGTATTAAACAGCAACAAGTCCCCGTCTCATTATTTGTGCGTGGTTGTTTTTTGNATTAAAGTTTTTGCAACTGGGATGTATTAAACAGCAACAAGTCCCCGTCTCATTATTTGTGCGTGGTTGTTTTTTTGTGCATTAACCGTCACAGCTACTTTCACATAAAATTAAAAAACAGTAGCATGCAATTTAAGCACCATATATAACTGGCTATACTTATACATAGAAATGTTTTCGCTATCTAATGCATGGTCACATGACAAAACAAATCTCGGCTACATTCGCATGCCACGCCCCTCGGTAGTTGGAAATACAACAGCCGTCTGGAATACGCTACGAACTGTAAGAGATTACATCTGTCCTAGTTGCATAAGATCTCGAGCTTAAGACCCAGGTCAACACGGCACAAACACTAATTAACTGGAATTGAACCCCCACATTCCTTCAGGAAGCAGTTTCTCTGCGAGCCGAGTCGCTGTGGTGGATAAAATTGCAGTTGAAAATTTCTAAAATAATCCTATTATATACTTCTACGAAAAAAAAATTGTCACTGATATCATACAGCTAACGCCTCGGGTTCGATTCCCGGTGAGTTCACACCCTATATTTTTGAACGTGAAGAACGTGTTAGAGGTTGCATTTGGTAGGCACGTTTTATCCAGGTACTTCCGTTTCCCCCGCCATCGCATTCCAACGTTTCCCCATCTTCATACCACACTTGCTCCCCATAAAAGCTAACAAGTTGTTAATCGCTCTGCAGCTGAACCCTCCTGCGTGCAATGTTCCAGGTAAGTTCTACATACCAGCACGGTATGTGTTCCTGATGGTACGTGTGACAGACATGTTCGCGGCTTTATTCGTGGACGGTATCCTGCCTCTGGCCATAACCAGTATGGTCAGGCCTACCACTAGAACAGCAGACAACTCCACCACCGCCGCCAACATGTCGTCGGATGTGTGCCCGGGAGCTTCTCAAGTGACGAATAGTTCTTCCAGCAGCGACAAGGTAACGTTGCTCACTTCACTGACGCATTACTCCGCAGAGTACTTGCGGTACTTAATCCGTGAGAGGACCTTCTTTACCCAAGTCACTTTTGCAGAGTCTTGCGATCACAAGAGTATGGGTTCAAATCCCGAGCGGGATGCGTGCGTAGTTATGAGACATGTGTGTTACTTTGGACTTGAACTCAAAACTGTGAAAAAATAAACCAGGACCGTAGTTTGAGGATTTATGCTTTGACTTCCCACGCCGGTGGTGAAGCCATTGAACCAGGGTCCTATGCTAAAGGCAGTTCACGGTAAAGTGAGCACTTTTGAAATCAACCTTTGAAAAATGTCACTGTCCCTTCCTCGATTTATTTTAACTGGCGCACTAACTGGCATATGCTCAGTGGAGTTGGTAATAATGGAGGGTCTCTACGTTGAATTAAAAATGTTAGGTAAATATTTGTGAATACTGAAATAATTTATTTTGCTTTCAATTTGTTTATCCACATAAATGTAACAATTATAACATTTTTAAAACATTTACTTTCCTAAAAATTTGACGGTTTCACTTGATTGACGCATGAGTAAAGTTATCAGGCCCATGGCAATTTCAGTTTCACATATTGCAGATTAATACACAGTATGCATGCAAGAAGATCTTAAGCTAGGCTTTCAAAAGTGCTCAGTTTACCGTGAACAAGCTATATGTTGCCACAGTACAGGATGTGTGTGCGGGTTGGAATGAGGCTAAAGAAGCGGGTGTGGATCGGCTTAAGAGTTGAATCTGGGTGCTTAGTTGATGGAACCGGAGGGCCGTTGNTTTCGCTATCTAATGCATGGTCACATGACAAAACAAATCTCGGCTACATTCGCATGCCACGCCCCTCGGTAGTTGTAACTACAACAGCCGTCTGGCATACGCTACGAACTGCACGAGATTACTTCTGTCCTAGTTGCATAAGATCTCGAGCTTAAGACTCAGGTCAACACGGCACAAACACTAATTAACTGGAATTGANCTAGTTGCATAAGATCTCGAGCTTAAGACTCAGGTCAACACGGCACAAACACTAATTAACTGGAATTGAATCCCCACATTCCTTCAGGAAGCAGTTTCTCTGCGAGCCGAGTCGCTGTGGTGGATAAAATTGCAGTTGAAAATATCTAAAATAATCCTATTATCTACTTCTGCGAGAAAAAAAAATTGTCGCTGAGATTATACGGCTAACGCCTCGGGTTCGATTCCCGGCGAGTTCACACCCTATATTTTTGTACGTGAAGAACGTGTTAGAGGTTGCATTTGGTAGGCACGTTTTATCCAGGTACTTCCGTTTCCCCCGCCATCGCATTCCAACGTTTCCCCATCTTCATACCACACTTGCTCCCCATTAAAGCTAACAAGTTGTTAATCGCTCTGCAGCTGAACCCTGCTGCGTGCAATGTTCCAGGCAAGTTCTACATACCAGCACGGTATGTGTTCCTGATGGTGCGTGTGACAGACATGTTCGCGGCTTTATTCGTGGACGGTATCCTGCCTCTGGCCATAACCAGTATGGTCATGCCTACCACTAGAACAGCAGACAACTCCACCACCACCGCCAACATGTCGTCGGATGTGTGCCCGGGAGCTTCTCCAGCTACGAATAGTTCTTCCAGCAGCGACAAGGTAACGTTGCTCACTTCACTGACGCATTACTCCGCAGAGTACTTGCGGTACTTAATCCGTGAGAGGACCTTCTTTACCCAAGTCACTTTTGCAGAGTCTTGCGATCACAATAGTATGGGTTCAAATCCCGAGCGGGATGCGTGCGTAGTTATGAGACATGTGTGTTACTTTGGACTTGAACTCAAAAGTGTGAAGAAAAAAAAAACCAGGACCGTAGTTTGAGGATTTATGCTTTGACTTCCCACGCCGGTGGTGAAGCCATTGAACCAGGGTCCTATGCTAAAGGCAGTTCACGGTAAAGTGAGCACTTTTGAAATCAACCTTTGAAAAATATCACTGTCCCTTCCTCGATTTATTTTAACTGGTGCGCTAACTGGCATACGCCCAGTGGAGTTGGTAAGGATGGAGGGTCTCTACGTTGAATTAAAAATGTTAGGTAAATATTTGTGAATACTGAAATAATTTCTTTTGCTTTCAATTTGTTTATCCAAATAAATGTAACAATTAGTACATTTTTAAAACATTTACTTTCCTAAACATTTGACGGTTTCACTTGATTGACGCATGAATAAAGTTATCAGGCCCATGGCAATTTCAGTTTCGCATATTGCAGATTAATACACAGTATGCATGCAAGAAGATCTTAAGCTAGGCTTTCAAAAGTGCTCAGTTTACCGTGAACAAGCTATATGTTGCCACAGTACAGGATGTGTGTGCGGGTTGGAAGGAGGCTAAAGAAGCGGGTGTGGATCGGCTTAAGAGTTGAATCTGGGTGCTTAGTTGATGGAACCGGAGGGCCGTTGGTTAACATTCTGGATCAGGTTCATATTTTACGTTCAGTCTTTCATAACTGTATTGTTGTGAGTCATACGGCAATCAATACTAAACAAACATTAAAAATCTAAATTAAAACACTATGTTTATATTTTATTTTTATTGATTGACGTGGATTTAAAATGTGTAAAAGTATAAATTTACAATAAACTGCGGTTACTTTATAACTGCTGGGGTGGAGTTAAATTTGAACCACTCAAAATGTATTTTTATTGCTGTTATTTTGTGAGCGAATAGTAAACAGCACCAAAACAAACATTTACAGTAGTTCAAAGTTACCCCAGCAAGTACAAAGGAAAATAAAATCAACACGCTCTATCTGGGAATGCGTGTGCACAAAATATAGTTTAGATGTGACAGGCTGGAAGAAAATGAATAACCGCGCGTGTACTGTAATTATTTACACAACGTCTGAACAGATGGATTAATTGGTTAATTTTGCAGGAACCTACCCTGAGATCCTTGAGAATTCTCCTCTTAAGATTTAACAAGTTGTGTGAGTATTTACCATGGTAATAAATCGGCTCTGGAGAATGGCATAACCAGATACGTAACGTGGTGAAACCAAATTTATCTCGGAACATCTTCAAATAACTCAGTAAATGTGTCATCTAAAACGCACATTAAGTAAGTTTCCGGAAACTGCCTACAAAATATCGCACCATAATAATTATGCTATTAACTACTAAAAAAAACTTTCGCCCAAGATAACNCGGAAACTGCCTACAAAATATCGCACCATAATAATTATGCTATTAACTACTAAAAAAAACTTTCGCCCAAGATAACAACTTGTTTAATTAAATGTACGATGGAAATACTGAATCGCAAATGCAAGGAATCTCGTAAATTAATACGTGGCACCTCCCAAGTGCTCATCATTAACTTAAGTTTGTAACTTCTCAGTGACTAATCTAACAACTATTAAATGATGTAGTTAAAAATTCAAAACCTTATGAATGCATGCGTGGACTTCCGTGGACCTTTCTTCATTAAATCAATAACACAAAGGAAATCAAAAGCTGTGAATTAGAGCCGATATGCGATTTAAATCCTCAGGAATTTATTGCTATTTTGAAATTATTTGTACTAAGAAAAGAGTACTTATTGAACATTTTTGCAATTATGTCAAAAATTTAATCGCGAAACATAGAACGCAAAAACGATATTATGCTATAAAACAGAATGTGCAATTTGAGGTCTTACGAGTTGTTTGAAAGATTCTTGCACTGATGGTGAATGAGGTGAAGTATTTTGAACATACTCCACTGCTACACTGTTTTGTCACAGAAAACCAAGTCTGAGACATGAAACAAACATGAAAAACGAGCCAAGAGTGGCTGTAGTCAAAATATATAAGTAAGACGTATGATATATCGCACATGAAATTTGTCAAATAAATAACAAAATATAAAAACAAAAAATAATTAAAATTGCAGAACGAATAGTAAAACAAAAAAAATNATTTGTCAAATAAATAACAAAATATAAAAACAAAAAATAATTAAAATTGCAGAACGAATAGTAAAACAAAAAAAATTGAAAACTCCAAGGACAACACAATGATGACTACACGGACGAAAAGTTGGTTTCAGTCAGATTAAAAAGTGAAAAAACCAGGCACAACACAACTATGACAGCACAGACGAACACTGCGACGAAGACAAAGTTTCGTAAAAGACTGGAAGACACAACGATGACGAGACAGAAAAAATAGTAGGTTTTCTTAGACGAGCTTGTCGCGACGTTTCGGGACCTGACATTTGCTCCCGTCTTCAGGCGAACTAAAAGTGAAAACTGCCGCCAGTTGTTCATCACAGATGTTGTTTAGTAAGTTAATTGTAATTTATATTACGTTTTTTACTTGTATGAGTGAGCAACTCTGACGAGCGACGGATTTGTTACAAAAATTTCTTAGAAGTCGGTTATATTCGCGTAAAAACGCTGAGGGCGAGTTTTATTTCTTGGAAAAACTGTTATTTTATATTTATATTTAAGTATTTATAATAAAAAGTATTTAGAATTACTAAAGTCACTTGAAAAGCGGGCAAGAAACAGCCACTTTTGGTTTCACGAGTTGAAAGCTCTGTGATTGGCCGAGAGGTCCCACCAATGGTGGGGCCGCTGCCGTCGCTCACAAGATGGCCGCGCTTAAAGGTTTCCACGTGTTTTTTAATTCGATGATCTGTTGACTGAATACTTTTGTATTGCTCACAATATATGCTGATTCTTTTTATTTTCCTTTTAATCGCGTCTGTTTCTATAGTGAGTGAAATAGTATTTCCCCATAGTATTTAATGGCTGTTTTCCCAAACATGTTCTGCCAGTGTATATTTTTGAGTTTCGCCCTTCTTAGTACTATTTTTACACNTTAATGGCTGTTTTCCCAAACATGTTCTGCCAGTGTATATTTTTGAGTTTCGCCCTTCTTAGTACTATTTTTACACTCCTTCAGTCGTATTGAAAGAGGTGTGCCAGTTTCTCCTATGTACATGCTTCCACACTCGCAGGGTATCTGATACGCACAGTCCTGGGTCTGTAATTTGTCGGTAACTGGTTTCATTCTGGAGTCTCGTGTCTAAGAAGAGAATTTCGTCTACACTTTCGGTCCATATGAGCCAGGCGCAGCATGTATGAAGAGTTGTTTGAAACAAAAACAAATCGGCCTATCAGCTGAGTTCCACTTGGAAGGAGTAACTGTAAACGCTTGTGTTGCTTTTGAATATTTGAAGATATATTAATTTGGTAGGCCAAAGTCCTGCATAAACTAAATCTCTTACTGAGACATTAATGGAACANATATTTGAAGATATATTAATTTGGTAGGCCAAAGTCCTGCATAAACTAAATCTCTTACTGAGACATTAATGGAACAATTCTGGATATTTACAAGTCCTCGCACTATGTCACTTCCTCTCTATGTTAGCTGCCTTATTCCAAGTTATTATTCATATATGTCACTTGTCTGGCTAAGTGGAACGTATTCTACAGCTCTTTCGAAAAGTGAGAAATGTAGTCGGCTGACCACTTCGTAACTTTGCAAAAAAAACACTCTAACATGGTGACGGAGCAACAGTCGCAGATAGCAGGATGATTTGACATATGAGATAATGGCATTTTGAATTATCATGCTGCAACTTGTGAAGTTTTATTTATCTTTTTTCAGTGCTGGTACTGCCTTTTATTTTTTGCCACGCATACTTTTTTAGTATTGCCAAGTAGTAATGAAATTTTCGCGTGCGTACGAATGTGTTTATTTCATTGTGTTCGACTCTATGAGTAAAAAAAAAAAAATCTATGTGATTCTCAATACTGTCAGAACACAACACTCTCTTTGTTAAACAGAGAAACGAAAGGTCTTTTCGCCTTCTTTTCTGTGTGCCTAGTCCAAAATGGAGTGTAAAGGCTTGGCTGGCTCTTAACGAGTTCTTGAGAGCCAATGAGGCGCATAGCTTCCTTAATAATCACTCTAGGAAATAAGTTGTACATACATTTTCCTCTTTGGAAACACGTGATGTGTGAGTATGTATATATATATTTACACACACACAAACTCGAGAATTGGAATTTTCTAGTATCGCGTTATTCAAAGGAGAAAAATAGAGAAACAAAATTAATCAATGATAGCATTTTCCTTCAAAAGGAGAGGTGAGGTGTACATATTAAACACAATCATTTAAATCTTTGAAGTAGTTGAAACAAATTGTTTTCAGGGTCGGTATTTGGAAGGTAGAAACCACTGGCTTATCGGCATCAAATAATAAAGTCCTGTGTACAATAAATTACCTAGGTACCAAATGTCTTATTTTGTCGTGCCCCTTTCTGAGAAGTACGCCAGTTCGGAGTAAATAGCACTGCAACCGACGCTGGCGACTACATTTGATTTCTGCAATTATTAATTTCTGTAAGAGTAATTTATTTCTAGCGCTGGTGATATCATCCGACTTCTGCTCGCTCAAATTTTTGCGCGTAACAAAACAATTAATTAATTACATGTATAAGCAAAAGAGGGAAACAAACAAACGAAAGTCTCAAATCGAAGACTCATTTCTGTTGAGTTACTTATTGGGCACAGAAATGAGGGACTTAACATAAACGGCTTTTAAGACTTTTGAATAAAAATAAATTTCCCAAGATGTCTTCATTTGGCCAAGTGACGTCTTATGCACTGCTTTTTGCCTAGTAGCACTTTATCTAACGGTGTCTTGCCTAATGAGGCAAAATACACATTAGAGCAGCAACTGTGAGGGCAATCAAACGGACTCTGAAGGTGCCAATAATCAAACTGTGTTGATATCCAAATGACACCAAATCATTCATTTCAGGATTTTTTGACCAAATCAGCTTTGATAGCATTCACAGTTTGAAGTAAAATAATAAGTGTTTCGATGTTCAGTGAATCAGCCATTTTGCGCGCTGCATATGCATCCTCTTGTTAAGTTGGTGAGGAATGAGGAGTGATTACTTGCAGTGTACGTTCAGTGTATGTTTACAATTTCTGGCGAGCATATTTTAGATTAGCGGAATGTTTTGCACCCTGTGGTGTTTAGTTTCATATTCTTGTATCTGCGGTGCAGTCGCTGGAGTAAGTACTGTCTGTTTTAGGTAAGGAAAACGAATGAAAGGACTGCAGCATTGCAAATGTTTAGAATCTGCAAATGTCGCGTTATTTTTGACGGCAGAGTAAACTCGAATTTATTGTGCGTTCAATCAATTTCTGCCATATGCTAGCAATACTTCTGGCATACCTCGGAGGCCTCTTGAGCGAATAACGTAAGTTCAAGGGTGAATAGGCTAGTCTCCCTAAACGATATCACGCAAGTAAGGTGACTTGGATTATGGAGCAGTGGTCAATAAAACCACGGACTTTGCTCACTTAACTATATGGCACTGGAGTCTATCCTGCAACCGAAAGATTACACGGATCTTGCAAATCTCTACGAACGTGCACAATTCTACAAGTACACTCCTTTCTCTGATTTCCTAAAAGCCTGTATCAAAAATTATTTGCGTTTGAAAAGTTCAAATTCATAAGACCGTGGCATTAAGACTGGCGGGCTGTAACATCAACCAACGACTTCTCGTACGTAATTACAGGGGATGGACAAAATAATATGAACACCTGACATATTCACAATATTTATTTATTAATAAGGTGTTGGGCCACCANCTCGTACGTAATTACAGGGGATGGACAAAATAATATAAACACCTGACATATTCACAATATTTATTTATTAATAAGGTGTTGGGCCACCATTTGCCTTTAGAACAGCTGCAATTCTTCGCGGAATAGATTCGTAGAGTGTCTGAATAGTTTCCAACGGAATTTTGTCCCATTCTTGTACCAAAACATTCGCCATTTGCTTCAATGATGTTGGAGATGGAAATCTGCTCCTCACTCTCTGCTCTAAAACTCCCCATAACGGTTCGATTATGTTGAGGTCTAGCCAGGGAAGATGTTTGATGATATTCTGATGCTCCTCAAACCAAGACTGAACCTTTTTGGCTGTGTGTATGGGCGCATTATCATCTTGGAATATGGCAGTGTTTGGCAGCAATACGCTAGTCATAGTAAGAACTTTATCATTGAGTATGTCGAGATATTCATTCGCAGTAATCCGGTCAGTGATGTGAATGAGAGGACCAGCTGAATGCCACGATATAGCCGCCCAAATCATAACGGAACCTCCCCCATGCTTGACTGTAGGAAGCAGGCAGTCCGGATCGTAGGTTTCTTTTGGGGTTCTCCATACATAAACCCGACCGTTTGTAGGAAACAATGTAAACGATGATTCATCGGACCATACCNAATCTTTTTCCGCGATAAAAAGTAGCCAATTTCACCTTTCAGCCCTTCGCCATATTTCTGTACAAGAAATTAAGTCTATATGTTGCTCGGTTGCGATGTTGCATTGTTATTCCATTTGCGTACTTTTTCATTTTCCAATAAGAATTTCCCCGAGGCAATGAGATATTTTCTCGGGATAAAAAGTAGACTATGTCACTTCACGGCCCTCCAAATATCTCTGTGCAAAAAATCGCGTCGATCCGTTGCTCTGTTACGACGTGAAAGAAGGACAAACAAACAAATAAANACTTCACGGCCCTCCAAATATCTCTGTGCAAAAAATCACGTCGATCCGTTGCTCTGTTACGACGTGAAAGAAGGACAAACAAACAAATACAATTTCGCATTTATAATATTAGTATAGATACAGACACACCATTGCATGGCTAGAAAAAATAAAGTAAATAGCTGCATCAGCTACGCACTCACAAGAAAATAAACTTGTCATCGTAAAAAACAGAGGATGCTTAATTGTTTAAGATATAGTCGCCAAATTCATAACATAGGCATCATCCCTGATATCGAATAGGGCGGTTGAGATATTTACGCCCTAATCCCTCTTATAAGCATAGTTGGCTGCCATTTCCGAACCGTTAAATATATAACAAACAAATTCATAAAATAGGTATCACACCCCACGACGAAAAGGACCGCAAGGGCCAAGTATACTCTAAGCTCACTTACAAGCATAGTTGGCTGTAATTTCCGAACTGTGTGTGTGTACATGCACATGATGTGTGTGCGCGCGCGTGCATGTGTGCGTGCATGTATGCGCACGCACGTGTGTGCGCGCACGCATGCGCGTGTGTGTGCATGCACGCACGTGTGTGTGTGTGCGCGTGCATGTGTGTGTAGAGGGAACGTTTAATGAGACTGTATGACTCGTCTCTCACAGCCTACATATCCAGAAGGTTGTGACCTTCAGCGTACATGTTACTTGAAGTTTGTGTATGACTCGTCCAGCGGCTGTGGCCTTCAGTGTACATGGCACTTGCACCTTGTTTATGATTCGCCTCTCACCCTACATACTTGACGACTGCAGTCTCCATAGTACATAGCAATTGCTATCATTCAAACAAAGTCTCTCACTGCATAACCAATAGCCAAGGGTTACACTAAAACACGTACGTGTTATAATAAGAAAGGTGCATGGAAGGAATATGAGAAAACTAACGTGGAATGACAGAGCATGCGACATGTCCCCGCTAGGACGATAGGTGAAAGGAGACCGGAAGGAATATGATAAAACTGAGGTGGAATGGTTGTTGTACTGATAGGGGCGGTCTGGTCTTGTCTAGAATAATCTAAAGTGTCGTACAGCACCTGACACTTGTGCAATATGTGCTGATTGGTGGGTGTTTATCACTTGTTTCCTTTACCTTTTTTATTTTTTATATCTGTTTTGCATCTGTATGAAAATACTGCACGTATAGGTGAGTGTTCTGCATGGCGGAATTCAGTCTTCTACAGGGGATGGACAAAATAATATGAACACCCGACAGCTGAATACTACGATATAGCCGCCCAAATCATAACGGAACCTCCCCCATGCTTGACTGTAGGAAGCAGGCAGTCCGGATCGTAGGTTTCTTTTGGGGTTCTCCATACATAAACCCGGCCGTTTGTAGGAAACAATGTAAACGATGATTCATCGGACCATACCACATTCTTCCAATCATCAAGTGTCCAGGTTTTATGATCGTGGCACCACTTCTTTCGCAGCTTAGCGTTGGCTTCCGTTATAAAGGGTTTCGCAATTGCAGCCCTTCCATGAATGTTAGCTTTGTGGAGCTCCCGCCGTACTGTTTTTGTCGAAACAGTATTACTCAAGTGAGTATTGAGTTCTGCTGTCACTTTTGCCGCGGTAGTTTTATGTTGTCTGGACACAATTCTTTTTAATGTTCGTCGGTCTCTGTCAGTTAACTTTGGGTTTCGCCCACTATTCCTCTTCGCCGATGATGTTTTACCATGTTTTGTGTATGCTGTCATTACCGTGGATACTGTCGCTCGTGAAACGTTAAACAATTCAGCTCTTTTCGTCACAGACGCTCCCGCTAACCGAGCACCAACGATTTGCCCTCTTTCGAAGTCTGAGGGATCACACATTTCACCGATCGCTTGTTTTAACCGTCGCAGAACAAAGCGTATAATACACTGAAATATAACATATAAGACTTGGCACGTAAACTGTGCAATACATACGCGTCGCATTATTTACACGGAAGCAGTGTTGCAAACATGCACCAAAATGTACTATATTGCATGGTGTTCATATTATTTTGTCCACCTCCTGTATATCGATAACATACACATAATTCTTGAAAATGTCTTCTCGAGGACGGAGTAAACAATTGAAGGATGTGTATGCTCGTTATCAAATGATAAAAGTTTATTTGATAATCGTCAGATGACAATGGTGGCTTTCCTATCACCAGTATCAGTCCATTGAGTATTTTAAAAGATTCCAAAGCATTGTCATGAATGTGTATTTCCCCACATATTACGTAAGAACGAAATGTATTTTCCAAGACGAACACGCATGTTATGGGCTGCTGTGGGGAAACAAATTGCATTTACTTCAGAAAAAATATAAATTATCAACTTGCAAAATTTTTTTACAAATTTAATTAGATCTTTGGCGATAGTTTTAAATTCTAGAAAAAGTCATCTGAAGACTACTCTAAACTATTAAGTTTTGAAATTGCCTGTCAATATCTGGATCTTGAAATACTGTACCTTTGAGTTCCACAGACTGGTTGACGAAGGTAGACATCAAACCCTATACACATTATAAAATTATGGATGTGTCATCAGTTCTGCAGATACAATTTAGCGAATATTACGTATTAAAGTATTAAATTTTCTAATTTTTGTCATTTAATAAATGTTTTACGTATTTTATTAGTTAACATTTCCCAGGGCTTATTTAAAGTGGAATTATTTGGAAGTAAAAAATCACGAATCTCACAGATTATAGTTAACACCATGCACTATTAAACAAGGAAACTTAAAAATTATTTACATGAAAAATGTACAGTTATTACTGTGCCAACGCCTAACGATTAAACAGCTGATAACATTATGTCAATCCATATTTCTACTCTTAGAAAGCCCATCTACTCCTCGGGTTACCAAAAAACTTTTTTTTTTTTTTAGTCATCGAAGAATATTAGGAGTTGTTGCTAACATGAATTACGTGCACCGTGTTACGAATTCACTTTCTAAGTCAATTCGTATTTGAAAGGGTGCTTTGGGCGAAGCTAAATAATGAGTCATGATTAGGTAGAGCACAACAGTATAAGATGGGGTTTATTGAGCATAAGGATTATACAATAACTATTTATGCGACTATTGATCGGGGGAGCTTAAAATGAAATACCTTGATGATAATTAATTGTATTAAGTATTATTACCTCACGCCATTACTATTACATCTAATTGGAAAGTCCCCACCTTGTTCATTTTGCCGAAGGCTGATTCTACGAGGCGGTTAACGACGGCCGGACACACCCATCTTCCATGGTCTTCTCTCTGGTCGGATCAACGACAAAAGACGCCACTCCCAGTGTTACGCTGGCCTATATCGGGCGCGTTGTTTAATATTTTTCGGCCCCGTTTACTGGCTGGTGGAGGATATTTCTGCAACTGTCTTTCGCAAGGTGTTGTTGCAATCATGCTCGAGCCCTGGTTCAATGTTTGAAGGTGTGATCATGCAGGCCGTCAAGTTAAGACCTGATCAATTCATAACAACCGGATTAAAATGCCCAAGTTCATTTTGTTTTATACAATAATAATTATTTATTTTTTCTTTGATTCTTAACACTGTCTATACAATTTTTTTTACCACATTTACAATTTGCAGCAATTTCCTTGTAGTATCTCCTTAGAAGTTTTGCAACTATTTTCAAAGGGTTTTTTTTTTTCGTTAACCTTTAAAAATTATTGTGTAAAAGAGAGTGCATGATCGCAAGTGTGGTTATATAGACAACGTTGGCCAGAATTAATGTGCCAAACTTTGAGAGGTGATTACTTATTAATAATAATTTGGGGTATACACTGATAAATACAATCGTGTGGTGAATATTAAGGGGGGTATGCGGCATTTAAAATCAAAGTTTGAAATGCATCAATGTAAAAATATCAGAAAGAACTTGAGATGAAGCGACAAAAATCGGAATAGTGTTTCATGAAACGTAGATTGTAAATATGTTAACATTTGGTTGGCCAAATCGTCCCCTTCATTGCTTACGTAGGGTTAGTCGCCCTATTTTCGTTGGTAAATTTGGAACACTAGGCGGTAACGAAAAATTCGAGGCAAATTATTACTCACCATAGCAAAATGAATACAAACGTCCTCTTGTCCGAACCTGGTTTGTCATAAGCAGATTAAGTTGTATCCGATGCTACAATAAACAGGGACGAAATGTCATAACAGGTTATTTTGTAACATATTATACAGTAGTACGACAGTGAGTACTGATGCCGATGATAAACCCGATCGGTCATCCCAAAAGTACCATCATGAGATGACGGTTTTCTACTGGAGTTTGTGTGTTGATCATCTAGGACCTTCTTGTCTTCATATAACATTTTGAAAAATATTTTAACTATAAAAAAAACCATGCCACGCGGAACCTACATTTGCCCGGAAGTCATGTATACAGTCTCTAATGTCAATAACGTTACCTCTGTCAGATTCGTTGATTTTCCCGTGTTGCTATCTATCTGAAGGGACGCAATTAATTGTTCTGTGAATAATTCTTGCAATAACGTTAGGTAACAGAATTAAAAATAATTTTGCACATACAGGATTGCAGAAATTCTGCAGGATTCGCACTTGTAATACTTACATACATTCCGACAGAAGATAATCTTGTCTTTTCTGCGGTGAAAACGAGTTTTTTTAACTTAGTTTTCTACGACATGCAACATACCTCTGCAATTGTGCATGTCCAATAACTAAGCACTGCTGAACAAACGTAGGTTTACTTGCAAAAGCTGTGACTTTACAAGAAAAAAAAGCGCCAACTGATTGGCTTGGAGCCAGTATATCTACACTGCATCTACCTCAATAAGAGTTAAATTTTCTAAATGTCTTCAGTATGGTTTAGTAAATATGGCTTTGAAAATTGAAAGCTTGTCCAACAGCCTTTGCATTGTTTTCTTCGTTGAAAATGTCAATGAGGTACTTATCTCTACTCAAAAATTAAGGCGACTGCATGTTCTTGTGATACCGTAAATAAGATTGCATATCTCTTTTGGTACCATTAACATAGTGATACCGTTAACATAGCTAAATAAAAACATTAACGCGAGCCTAATCTGCATGCTGTATACGTACCTGTAGCTAATTCTGAATTTAAAGTAAAACTTATGAAAAGCTTGTATTTATATGTGAATCATCTTTTGGTTTATTTTAATGTGTTTAATTACAACAGTACCTTACTGAGAAATAGGTACTGGCCTTTTCCATTGCATTTAAACCCATCAAGTGACTGTTTGCTAGACGTTAGCATTTCAGATTTCATTTATCCTGTTATTTAATGAAAAATTGGCTACCTTTAAAAAAATAAATACTAAAACAATTAAATATTTTTAAAAAAACTAGCCAACTCCTTTTGTCAATGCCCATGGCAAAATACTAAATTCCTGCTTTCCTCCAGAAAATGTCTACTTTGATCAGTTGACCTTCTATTCATTACAGCGCTGCTTACTTTCCTAATGTCTTCCCTACTCCTGTATATGTTAACGTCATCATCCTCCACCTCCTTGCAAAAACATCAGTCGCGCATTTTTCCTCCTGCGGACTAAAGGCATGATTTCAAATATGTCACGCCCGAAAGTTTTACACTTTCATTCGAATTCAAATGCATTTTTTGGGCGTAAATGTAAACAGGAGTCAATAAAAAAACTAATAACTATTTGGTTTTATTGCACTATCTTTCAGAATTTTGTATCACTGTGTTATTTAAAAATTCTCAAAAGAGACATACCTTCAAAAGTCTCTTCTCCAATTTAAAGTGGAATTTTATGTAGAGTGGAGTGAAGCGGTTTGGGCGGCTCTTAACAACGAGGTCTTGAGAGCTCCAAGCGTGAAGCGTGGTGAGTATGGAGCAGCGCCTGAATGCAAGGGCGGAGGAAACGCGAGAGCCCCTAGAAAACCCACTGACCAGTGGCATCGTCTGGCACGATTCCCACTGCAAAAACCTTGGAGCGACCCCGCCAGGAATATAATCCGGTTTGTCCTGATGGGAGTCGAGCGCTCTGGCCGCTACAACACCGTGGCCCCCGTAATGTAGAGAAAACAGAATCTGCTAAAATATTCGCGTTTTATTTTGTAAGGTTTCTTGAAATTGTTTTTANGCTACAACACCGTGGCCCCCGTAATGTAGAGAAAACAGAATCTGCTAAAATATTCGCGTTTTATTTTGTAAGGTTTGCTTAAAATTGTATTAATTCAATAGTAAAAAAAAAAAATTAACAGCCGATTGCATTTGCATACTTGTATATTGTATTATTATTTCGTCTATGCACACTTAAATACCCACGCACTTATGCACTTGCTTACTAGGGAGCGTATACTTCCACACCTATGCACTCTGACACCCATAAATGTTCACACTTATACACCGCCACTCGCAGTCTTGCACACAAGAACTTAACGTAAACAATCTCAGGAGCTAAGTGGAATTCGTGTATCTGCGACATTCGCGTACAAATCACACACTTAAACTTTCATGCAGTTCCGTTGCGCACATCAGTCATCATACGATTTTGTTCGCACCCCGCCATGTACACATTGCCAGGTAGCAATCATTACAAATATTTTTAAGTTCATCATCATCATCCCTTCCGCCCTAACATCCATTACAATTTTTCAAGCGGATATTAGTTCTAGTTGCTTTTTTACTCGCATCAATCATATTCCAATAAAAGAGGAACTTTGGATGAATGTGATTACTCAACAACAAACCTTATCATGACTAGAAATCCTATACATCAGAGAATGTTCTTCAAATTTTGCAGAACCTATTTATTTAATTACTTTTGCCCTCGTGTTGACATTGAACGGTGCCAGTTGGTCGTAAATTATAAAATTCTTAATTCTGTGATGGCCAGGATATTCTCACTCTTGTTTAGTTTCAAGGCGATAATTTATACTTAATGTGAATATTTCTGTGTTCGGTTTGCTTGGACACGTCATGCATAAATGCCTGAGGTGGAAATTTTAGCGACTCTTACATAAACGTCTAAAATAACTCAGGTTCATAATTAGGGAATATTATGTGAACGTAATTATTGTAACATAATTTACGCTCGCTAGGCGAATAAATTACCACTATCGAAACTCACATGTAGGTTCACTTATGAAAACAACAAACTATTTAGTAACGCTTTGACATTCTTTATGTGAAAGTGATCGTACTATTAACGATCGCTTTTCATTGCAGTTTGTTTCCCTGTTTGGGATGAACGATAATTTACTACTTTTTTCCACGGATTAACATTAACATTCAAGTTATTATTTTGCAACTATATGAGAATGGATATATTCCATGACCTATTGACCAAAAATATATTTTCATTCCACATACGCTTCAGTTCACTCATGTTTGTCTGTGCATGTGATATCATCCATTCCATTCATTATTTGCTTGGTATTCCACACAATTCGTAATATTTCATATACTAAATCTTTCTGAGGATCGCTAGCTTCCGTATTATTTGCAAGTCTCTGGATATACATAAGAGCTTGAAAAATCTACATGCATTTCGAATTTTCATCATATGTTTATGTAGCTTTCAAACCAATTAGTGATATTTTATGTTGAGATTTCATTTATCATAAAAGGCAAATGTTACGAAATCATAATACTTACACGTATCATCTGATTTAGTATGATTTACTTCAAATATTGCACTATGCTATCACTTTTAGAAAGAGACATGTGAAATAGTTTTATTGTTTTAGGACTGGGTTTGTCCCTTTTTATACAGAATGTTTCTAAATTAGACTGACAAACTTCGGCTGCAGGTTAATCACGAAAAAGAAGGTGAAAACATACGTATGACCTATGGTCTAAAATGAATCCTAATAACGGTACATATACTTGAATTTGGACCTGAAGTACTAGTTTGTTACAACTACTCGATATGGAACACTGAGTGTCTGGATAATGTGTAAATTTTATTGTGACAAGCGGGTTAATAATCCATCTTTTAAATCCCGAGTATGCCACAGTGTCATGGAGATTAAGTTTAAATATTGGTAGTAGCCGTGATTATTCCCATTAGATAATTTGATGACAGTGACATAGAGGTTTTGTGATGTTTACATATCTTTGTTCCGTTACACATTATATCCAAACACCCAATGTTCCATCTAAAAAAAAAATTCTAACATTTTTGTAATAAACTAGTGTTTCAGGTCCAACTTCAAAGATGTAAATTCACTTTAGACCATACGTCGTATAAAGGTTCACTCCATCATTTTTCGTGATTAATCCGTTACCAAAGTTTTTCAGACTAATTTAGATACATGCTGTATACTCCTCGGAAATATCCATAAGTTGTGTAAAAACCTGAGAACACTGGCTTGATTTATAACTATTATTTTATTTTATTTTAAATACGAATTAACGTCTGCATGAGCTTTTTCTTTATATCTTAATACTAGAATTTTTCAAGCATGCGTTAATGGAGAGGTACTTATGTTTCAGAGGTGTATTTTTGATAGTATATGTTAAAAAAGCCACAGGGTGAACGGAAACTATTTTAAACAATGCAGAGTGGTGAATGTAGAAAACTTAAGTTGAAGGGTATCTATTTACTCTCTATTAAGTGAGTGAGGCGTAAGCTTCTTAGGTTAAAACTGTAAGGCCTGTGTTGAAATTATATATA
>NQII01003917.1:168551-188801 GCA_002778355.1 Clitarchus hookeri
TGTTGAAATTATATATATATATATATATATATATATATATACATATATATGTTCAAAACTTAAAGTGATAAACGTGTGTGAACTGTAACGAGCCGCGGTGAGGAGAGGTTTGGGCGCGTCTTTACATTGAGGTCATGAGAACCGATGAAGATGAATCGAGGTGAGTATGGAGCAACTCCGGAATGCAAGGGCGGGGAAATGAAAGATTTCCGAGAAAACCCGCCGACCAGGGGCATCGTTCGGCACGATTCCCACGTGTGAAATCACGGGAACGACCGCGCCGGAAATCGAGCCCGGTTCGCCTTGGTGGGAGGTGATCACTCTACCCGCTGCACCACCGAGGTCCACACGTCTACCAAGAACCTACGCATATCAGTAGTTAGGAATAGGGCATTCAAAGGCAAATTAATGACAGGTTTGCATTCCACCGTTTTTTTTACGTTTTTCTCTCAAAATTTCCCGTTTTCCTCTCGAAATATCTCTTTTTTTCCCCCAAAAACGTCAAAATATCCCTTTTTCCTAAATTCCCCAAATTTTCCCAAAAAATTTTTAAAAACCAAAATATTCCAAAAATGTGTCGATGACCCCACAATATGGAGGAATGGCTCCTTTTTTGGCAATGAGGAATTGGGGAATTTTACGAAAATATATTTAAAGTATTGTTACATCACGCTCTTGCATTCCAAGCTGGGAGGGTTATCTCAGAGTCTTCCCAAATTCGATTATAATTTAAGTCCTTCCAACGAGATGATATACTTCACGCTCTCGTATTCCATTTCGACGGGGTACCACGGTGACGCAACGGATAGATGACATGTTAAACTTCATGCTGTCGCATTCCACTTCGATGGGGTGCTGCAGTGATGCAACAGATAAATTACATGTTAAACTTCACACTCTCACACTGTCTTTCCTTTCTGAAGAGCGTGGTGTATATCTAGTATGAAGGACTTAAATGATAATCGAATTTGGGAAGACACTGTGATAACCCTCCTGGCTTAGCATGTAAGAGCATGAAGTATATCATATCGTAGGAAGGACAATGTGAGAGCATGAAGTTTAACATGTAATTTATCTGTTGCATCACTGCGGACCCCATCGAAATGGAATGCGAGAGCATGAAGATTAACATGTCATCTATCTGTTGCATCACTGTGGCACCCCGTCGAAATTGAATGCGAGAGCGTGAAGTTTAACATGTCATCTATCCGTTGCATCACCGCAGCACCCCATCGAAATGGAATGCGAGAGCGTGAAGTTTAACATATCATCTATCCGTTGTGTTACAGTGACACCCCGTCGAAATGAAATGCGAGAGCGTAAAGTATATCATCTTGTTAGATAGACTTAAATGATAATAGAATTTGGGAATACTCTGAGATAACCCTCCCAAATTGGAATGCGGGAGCGTGATGTATATGATTTATGAAGGACTTAAATGTTAATCGAAGTTGGGAAGACTCTGAGATAACCGTTCCAGCTTGGAATGCAAGATCATGATGTAATAATAATACTTTAAATATATTTTCGTAAAATCCCCCAATTCCTCATTGCCCAAAAAGGTGTCATTCCTCCATATTATGGGGTCANCTTTAAATATATTTTCGTAAAATCCCCCAATTCCTCATTGCCCAAAAAGGTGTCATTCCTCCATATTATGGGGTCATCGACACATTTTTGAAAATTTTGGTTTTTGGAAAAAAAAATGGGAAATTTAAGGAAAAAAGGGAACTTTTGACGGTTACTTCCAACTTTTATGAAGCCCTGCTAAAGTTCTACTTCCAGGATTTTCCTCCGCCTCTTGCAATCAAAGCTTATCTGAGTCTAGAAAATTACACTAGAGAGACGATGCACGGCATTCGTGCGCACTCTGTGATATAATATTTTGCATAAGAACTATTTATTACTAAGCGTTACCAACATACCTATTTTCCCTCTAGTTGTATTCATATTAATTATAACTGAAGTATTATAATTTATACGTAAAATATAAATGAAAATTTCAATTTTATAAAAAATAAAGTACTTTAATGTTAACACAAGTATGAAACGCTTGTGATACATAACAATAATTAGGAAACATCTAACCGCGTCATACATGGTGTGATTTTTCAAAGCTTCCATCAAAAAGTATGAAAAAACCACGAATAGACTATAGTCACGATTACTGTTAAAGTCAAGCAGAAGCCATGTTAAATGATGACTCTGTAGGNAAAAACCACGAATAGACTATAGTCACGATTACTGTTAAAGTCAAGCAGAAGCCATGTTAAATGATGACTCTGTAGGTGTGACGAAGAAAACACAGAAACTAGAGGACCTAAAAGTGTGCTTAATTCTCTGGAATAANATGATGACTCTGTAGGTGTGACGAAGAAAACACAGAAACTAGAGGACCTAAAAGTGTGCTTAATTCTCTGGAATAAATGTAAAGAGATGTGTGATGAAAGTGCCTGTTTTAATAAGCACTGGAAGCTGCGTGTTGGGAAGATGAGTAATTGAAATTGAGGAGTTATAATCATTAGATGCAGCCTATGGTAGATCACCATTTTCTTCAAGTTTAATACTCGGTAGCTAAGTACTGCAATAAGTGCAAACTCTTCACGATCATGCCAAATTGATGGTGTTCAATCACACTGGTAAACNGGTAGCTAAGTACTGCAATAAGTGCAAACTCTTCACGATCATGCCAAATTGATGGTGTTCAATCACACTGGTAAACGAGTTTAACAATGCTTTTGCGTCTATAATTTAATGAAACAGAATACGTGTTTGTAGGGTTCTTAGAGTGGAGAGATTTGAACAGCTCTTAAAATCGAGGTCTTGAGAGCCGATGAGGATGAAACGAGGTGAGTATGTAGAAGTGCCGGAATGCAAGGGCGGGGGAAACGGGAGATCCCCGAAAAAATCCGTCGACCAGCGGCATCTCCGACACGATTCCTACATGCGAAAATCCGGAAGTGACCCCGACGGTAATGTAACCTGGTTCACCTACGTGGGGGGGGGGGAATTAGTCTAACCACTACACCACAGCGGCCCTAGGATTCTTGGATACGAGATAACAATGGTCATGGATTGTAGTCATAGTCAGTGGTGCCCGGTGATGATGTTTCAGACCTTCAGGCTCCCAAATGAGACCCTAGT
The DNA here is from genome assembly GCA_002778355.1 of Clitarchus hookeri. NCBI lineage: Eukaryota > Metazoa > Arthropoda > Insecta > Phasmatodea > Phasmatidae > Clitarchus > Clitarchus hookeri. The sequence continues at coordinate 171,696 of NQII01003917.1, forward strand.
AGTGAGTGGTATGTTGATTGCAGGGAGGCGACTTCGACTGGAGCGAGCTGATGCAGAGCTACGTGACCAACGGCAGTACGTATGGCTCGGTGCTGTCCATGATGCTGGCAGCACGTCTCGTCCAGATGTGGAGTCCCAAGTGGATGGCGGCCATTGGGTCGGTCTTCAGCATAGTGATCACTGCACTCACTCCTGTGCTGGCTCACTGGAGCGTCTACGCCCTGATCGTGGCCAGGGTGGTGCAGGGGTTCGCCGCGGTGAGCTCATCAGCTTAGAACTAGCTACCACCGTACTTATATTCATACTAAATTATAGTTCAATCGTGGTTACCTCCAACTTTTCTGAAGTCCTGCTAAACTTCTACTTTCTGGCTATTCCTCCGTCTCACGCAGACAAGTCTAGGCAATTACACCAAAAGGACAACCCAACGTATTTATGCGCACTCAGTTTTATAATATTTTGCTGAAAACTATTTCTTACTAGGCTTTACCAACACACCTTATTTTCTTCTGTTAATTAAGGAAATATTATAATTTATGGAAAAAATATTAGTAAAAGTTTAATTTAAACAAAAATAACATACTTTCATAGTATCACAAACACAAAATGGTTGCGATACGTAACATAGTTAGGAAACAGTATAACACGGCATGCATGGATTGGTTTCTCAGAGGATTTATTCAAAGAGTGTGAAGATACTGCGAATGTACTAGACAGTTCAGGATCTTCACATATAACTTAGCGCTTATGAAATCAACTATTGAGAAATGCCACTGCCCCTATCTGCATACATTTTAACGGGCACACTGACTGGCATGAGCCCAGTAAACTTTCTTAAAACGGAAGTAAAGTAGTTCCGTATCTTCACGTTGAACTAAAAAAGATACGCCAGTATTTTTAAATACTGAAATGACTTATTTTGCTTTTTTTTACATGATGTACATGTAGATATCGACAAATCTCTAAAATATTGACTTTTCTAATACTTTCAAAGTTTCTTTGACCAACGCGTGAATAAAGTGATCTGGCCCATGCCGATGTTTATTTTACTTATGGTGGAAGGATATACAATGTGCATACAAGCAGATCTTAAGCAGGGCTTTCAAAAGTGCTTAGTTTACGGTGAACAGCCTTTAGTGTTATTCAATTAGTTTTGTCTTCGGGTCACATACAAGATAATTACAACGCTTGACGGGCCATCACGATTAACATCCGGTGCCTTTGTCATTTTCGGTATCATAAACAACAAAGCATTAATTACTAAATTTAATAAGCATTTTTATTACCTCATTTTTACTATTCACTAGGTCTTCCTGTTCAGCAAGGAATAGTTACAAAGTAAACTGCAGTGATCGTTGTTCCGGTTTTTTTCCCCAAACATTTGGCCAAATTGTACAGATCGGCTTCTCAACTCATAGCAAGAAATAAAGTGGACATATGTATCCTAAAATTGTTATGTTGGTCGCCAGAGGCACTTTATATTTTGTAAGTGAGTTAAAAATGTACAATAACACAATATGCACATGGCTCTACAGGTGTCATGTTTGCTCAAGAAACACACTTGAAACTTTTGACAAAGTTGTAAACTTACTTAAAGAAAACGCAATGAATTTGTGGACACGCATTAAAATTTTCTTTTTGCTATGTCACGGAAAAATTTATACCTCAGAAATCTGACTAATCAGCCCAAATTTGATATTTTACTTTTAAATTCTGAAGCACTGAAACAAAAAAAAAGCATTTCTGTATGCATCTTCGTAGATTATTAGCCTACTTTCCGAAAGAAAGAAAAACGTATCATATCAATTTCCGGTATGTGTGTGTCAGTGTGTGTCCCCCTAAAAACTTTTGAATTCGTAAACCGAATTTCAACAAACTCGGTATCGACAAACACTTGCTTAGCAAGCACATCATTTTAGTTTTCGACTACGCCGAGCGATTACTTTCAAAATGCCGACCTTTCGTAAATTAAGGTCCGTGTGTCATATCTCTGAAACTATTCAACCAAATTAAACAAAATTTTGTATATTGAATGTCCGTAATCCAAGCACAAAATTAAGAAATGAATAGTATTGTTGGTCCGTCATTTTGGAAGATAGAACTACATGAAAAAATAAAGCATATATATTACATCTCAAAAAATTAGTATACCGATTCTCGCAAAATTTGGTACATAAATATAAATATGGTCGGACATTACGCATAATCGATTTAAATCGATAAGGAACTTATTTTTAAAATGGCTTCCATACAAATATGTTTACCATACCGTTCCGCCAATTCCGACTAAAATTTTTATACTAGAAGTGTATATAACAAACATAATTGGTGCCAACAAATGGCCACATTTCCTACGATTTTGTAAGATGGCGCTTCATTAAGAAATTAAGTTTTTGTGTAATATAAATTTATATGTGTTAAGTAGGTCAGAAACTTATTTTCAAAATGGTGACCAAATAAATATTTTAGCATTGTATGCTAAATTTACGAAACCAGCGGAGCTAGATGGGCCATTTGCGGAGCATGATGGTTCATATGTGGAGCAGGAGAGGTCATTTAGGGGTTATTTGCAGAGCAGGAGGGGTTATTTAGGGGTCATTTGAAGATCAGGATGAGTTATTTGCGGAGCAGGAGTTCAAGCTGAGCAAAGAACTTGTATGGAATAAACTGTTCAAGATGAAACTACATGGTAATGTGACCAAGGAACTAGATAAAATGTCTGGTTGAATGGATGCATAAAAATGCTTAAACCTCACTGATGAAATATATTAGTAAGTGTATATATAGAGCAGTATCTGGGAAAAATAGATATACAAGTTGCTACTGTAGAAAGAACCAGTTTTTTTTCATGAATATGAGGCAAGCCACTGATTGTACGAAGTCTACTATATAGCTTACCTCAATGGATGTATCTTCTTCCACTGCTGGAAAATTACACGGAAAACAGTGTTGCTACTGTGGAAAAATCTTCAGCAAAAGCTGCCATGCTCGGCGACATAAGAGAAATGCCTGTACGAAGAGTCCTTTTCGCGCAATGAAGCATTACGACATTGGTACCATGCAGTTTATGCAAGGCGACACATTGAAGGAACACATCGCGATATTTAAGGGTTCGTCTACTCGGAGTCAACAAATGATGTTGCCAATACCCCGTCCTGCATTGGTGGGTACTGATTCGTCAGGCGATAATTATGAAACAGTTCATGCTAAAGACGGAGTGAGTGTAGTAGAGTCGGTTTTGTGGAATGTACACCTGCAAGACTTTTGCGTGAAGTCGGCGAACTTCAAAATAAACAGTCGTCGGCTCTAAATACTGATGATGGCCATGCAACTCTTACAAAGAAAAGTAAACTTGATATTGAGGATTAAACAGGAGGTGAAGACGATCATGAAGACAGCATTGATTATAATGACTATTAAGACAGTGTTGACGAAGAATCTGATGAGAAGGATGATGTTTTTCTCGACGTTCCCACACATTTAACCAACGAGTTTCCTTCGACAAGTGGTGTGAAGAAGGAAGAAGGCGTCAAGAATGCTCGTTAACTTGCTGCAACGAGCGGTATTGAGAAGGCAGAAGATGCTGAGAATACTGACTACATGTTTACCGAAGACCCGAATGAGCTTGTTGATAGACTCAGACATTTGATCGCATTGAAACAAGATGGAGATTTCTCGCACATTAACGAGATATCGTTTATCATTAGTGAACTGAAGGATCGGTGTTATATCAGATGAGACTGTTGGCTACTAACCATAATCTGCAAACATCTCAGAAATGTAAAGATCGAATGTATAAAATAATTACAAAGATAGAATTTAAACAATATGTAAATCAATTAAATTTATATATTCATAATAATGTGAGTTTAATTTATTTTCCAGTCCGTTCTGCTTATCTGAAAGACATTAATTCAGTGGTGTGTACAATTGATTGCGAGAGTGTGTTCTAGATAATATTTATGAGAGTGTATGCAGCAGGAGGGCCATGTAGGATCTGAAGTATTATGCATTTACTCGGGTCGATTAAAATCATCGGCTGAGTTCTATAAGGCGAACGAATGAACTGGGGAATAATTTTGAGGAATGTTTCACAACTGTTTGGTTGGCCTGGTCATTCGTATTAGGCTACTTTTTTTCAGGATTGGTTGTCATCGACTTTTGGTATAGGTGGGTGGTATGGTCGGTTGGTCTTGCCCACTGCTCTAGCTATTTATGCGTGAATTGGTCTTGGCAGGAGCCAGACTTGCATGGAATCAGTCTCTTCAGGAGCCGATTGATAATTCGTCAGTAAGGAGGTGGGGTGGAGATAAATGGGTTGGTTGAAGGTGAGGGTGGATAGGGAGGAGGCGAGCTTTGATGAGTTATTGGGGGGAGGGAAGTTGGGTGGTGTGTTGGTGGCAAGCGTGGATGTTGATGGAACTGAGCTATGCTAAGTTAATGGCGAGGAAAGTGGAGCTACGAGAGATACGTTGGCGTAAATTTGGGGGAGGGGGTGTGCTACATAAAGTCAATAATTCGCTTTGGGGGTTGTAAGATTGATCGGCTATATAGACTATTAAATATAGAGGTGGGGGTTCAGTCGTCTGCTGATCGTCGTACCAGGGAGTAGCTGTGCTCTGCCATCTTTACGATAATCTAACATTTAGGGTCACACACATCCAGCATGGTATTTGCTTTAGGTATGCAATTTTTTCCTCGATGTTCTTTTAGGTTTTTGTAATTTTTTACGATTTATTCTTAATTTTCCGAGTTCAGGGTCATTTTAGTTAAGTTTATGGACTCCAACATTCAACATGGTTGTCGTAGTCAGTAATGTATTATGTTCGTTGATTTTTTACAAATATTTCTTTGTTTTTTTTTACTATTTTTCTCCATTTTTGACTTTAAGTTCAGTGGGTTAAAGGTTAATGTCACCAACATTCAACAGGAGGTCGGAGTCAGTAACGTAATATGTTCCTAAATCTTTATTAGTTTCTTCAGATTTTATCTCTACCATTTTTCATTATTGGGATTGGTGGGGTGAGTGTGAGGTTTATATTATCGTAGTGTTCGTTTGGGTCTCCGNATCATCCATCATCCCTAGAAACTATTTAAATAAAAATATATTATTTTAATAAAAATTAAATAGTATCGCCCCGCCACCTTAGATTTGTAACGATTATATCGGTTTGGAGTATCATTGCAGATCATATTTACTTTAAATAATAAAAATTAGTTTATTAAGATTTCTTAAATATTTCGGCCCGCCACTTTGGTACCCAGTGCATCGGGGGATGTATTGATCCTCTCTCCTCAATCACAAAAAAAAACTGTAAAAAAAAATTGTAAAAACTAGCACACACCCCCACTCATCCCCTCACTCCTCTCCAAACCTCACCAATCCTCTACAACCCCTCTCGCCATCACCCCCTCCCCGCCTCACCTTCAGCCCACCTCCTTAACCAGCCCTCACACGACAATCAACCCTCACTCCCCTCACCCACCTTCATCTAACCTCTCAACACTTCTCCTACCACTCTACATCTCACAAACCCCTTAACCCCCCCTCAGTCAATCATCAGGATCACACCCTACAACCACCCACACCACCCCTCACCCTCCTCTCCATCCACACCATCCACACCTACCGTTGCCCACAAAATTCTAAAAATCGAGGATCATGTAATGTCATAACCCCGCTCACCCTCACCCAGAAAAATCGATTATAGCACATTTCCTCATACCTGTATTCAATTTTGTTTTGTGTGTATTATTCATAACCATTGTATTATTGGTTTAGCGCATACCCTCAATCACGATAACTTCAAGAACTATTCCAAATAGGTTATGTTGTTTATAAAAATGCATAGTAAATTTATGATTGTTTGCATTTTAAGTACATTTACAGATAAGCGNAATAGGTTATGTTGTTTATAAAAATGCATAGTAAATTTATGATTGTTTGCATTTTAAGTACATTTACAGATAAGCGATGTATCATAGAGCTCATATTTATCTTTTTCATTTGGGACTGAATCTTAAATCATAGTTTGCCCACATTTTCGCAAGTCAGGTTGTAAGCAAGCGAATATTTATAGGCATCTGCCATTATAATTTGCGATTCTTAGGGTCAGGCTCGTGAAATTCAGTTTTCAAGCATCATTTATAGCTCCAGGAAANCGATTCTTAGGGTCAGGCTCGTGAAATTCAGTTTTCAAGCATCATTTATAGCTCCAGGAAAGCATGCATTTATAAGACCCTGCGATCATATATAGACATAGTGATTAGATAAATCTAAAATAATATTTGCATCATAGTATTTTNATTTATAAGACCCTGCGATCATATATAGACATAGTGATTAGATAAATCTAAAATAATATTTGCATCATAGTATTTTTTTATCAAAATCAATTTATAACAGGGGAAGAAAAGATTTAGGGTTAAAATATTAAAATAATTGTTTGGTTTTTTTCAAATGTATTAAAATGTATCACTACAAAATTATTTATGTTCGTCTGTGCCCATATAAACATCACCTTCAGTTCAAATTTTTCAAATAAGAAACCAACTATTCGGGCACTCGTGAACTTCACGCCGCCGTGCAGTAAGCTTGAAGGCAAAGTCCTGGCAACAGAAGCGACACCAATATGCCACTGAAAGTTTCGTAGATGATACACTAGCGGTCCCAGATGGTTTGGCTGTCGTCACGTCGGAAGGAGCCAGAACCATGGATGAAGATGTCTTCGTGGAAAGAGATGTTACTCCTGGTGATGAGGTGTCAGGTTCGTCGTTCATACAGGTCGCAGCATATTTTATTAGTGGAGCCATATAATCGAAATCACCGTCCATCACTCCGCCGATGGAGGCCGCAAGAACTCTCTGCTGCAGATTCGGCACCGAGGCATCGATGAGGTCTGCAATTTATCGTGGCATGACCTTACATGTTTACAGTAAGTATCATTGTGGTATAAAAGCGACACACACTGAAAGCACAGATATTTAACGTGGTTGGGATTGTTCATACAGCCACGAAATGCATGGTACCGTGCGGTGTGTTGATGCGTAAATACCTTGTCGCAGTAACTGCAGCGATAAGTTTTCTCTGGTGGTGGCGATACAGGCGACGTCCCGAACTCTGCAGAAGACAGGTCAGCCAAAGAACTGGATCGTACAGCCGAAGAAACAGACGTTGCAGGAAGAAATGGTGCTGTCAGTTTGCCCAAAGTTGCAGTCGACACCACTGAAGATATCTCAACCAAAGAAGTCGATGGGGCTGTCGACATCATGCCTGAAGATGGCGATGATGGTACTGTTGCTCCACTTGTCCCATCTGAAGAACTCGATGGTGCTTCTGCTGGACCCACGACTGTCGTCTCCATAATATTTGTGCCAGGTACCGTCACCTGCTGTGACGATCTGCCACTCACCAAGACCTCTATCAAATTAAGCTCCATAAAATGAACCCAGAAATCTATAAATGTGTACATGACGCCATAGAAATATTGTGGTGCATCTTGGGAAACTAAGGCATATTCATTTTTGCACCTGGTGATGAGGTGACGAGTGCAGCATTCGTTCTCGTCGTAGGTGAGATATAGGTACGAAACGATGTTACCATTGTCGCTCGCACCGACGACGGAGGTCGGCGAACCTTCATACGCCACCGAATGGCCTTGGTGTCGTGAGACCGGGAACTTAGACTCACATAACTCACATAGTTTTTGTAAAACAAATGCACCCTGAAACGTACTCAAATCATTGGGTCGGCGACGGGGCGCCATGTAGCTGTTTTTTGTTGGCCACCGGGACCGTATTAAGGCTGTTTATTTTTAACTAAAGTTACGTGTTTTTGTGTTTGGCGGAGGAGTGAAACTCCCATCCAGCCGCCGGCTAGAGTGAATGTCAGTGTCCTGATGTCTGTCCGACATATTGGTCTGTTGTGTGCAAGTGTGCTAATTAATTTCGCAAATAATATGTGGGCGAGTCCCTAGTCTCCCGGGGTTTTTAAATCAATTCATACCTGAAAGGGGTTATGGGCGTAGCTAACTAATGCGTCATGATTAGGTAGAGGACAGCAGTATAAGATGGAGTTCATTGAATATAAGGATTATACAATAACTATTTACATGACTATTTATCGGAGGAGCTTAAATGAAACATCAAGATGCTAATTAATTGATTTAAGTATTATTACCTCACACGCCATTACTATTACAATATAATTGGAAAGTCCCCACTTTGTTCATGTTGCCAGAGGCTGATTCTAGGAGGCGGTTAAAGACGGCCGGACACACCCATTTTCAGTGGTCTTCCCGTTCCAGTGGCCCGGCGACAAAAGACGCCGCTCCCGGTGTTATGCTGGCCTATATCGGGTGCGTTGTTTAATATTTTCGGTCCCGTTTACTGGCCAGTGGAGGGGGTTTCTGCAACGGTCTTTCGCAAGGTGTTATTTCAATCACGCTCGTGCCCTGGTTCAATGTTTGAAGGTGTGACCAGGCAGGCCGTCCAGCTAAGGTCTCATCAGTTCATAACATCGTGTAGTAATATTGGAAAGAAAATTTTTTTTATATAGATCCGCTATAGGCGCTTCGTCTTTTTAAGTTTTTTATTACTATATATTAAATTAATAACTAAATAATACTAATTAATATAAGAAAAACAGATATAAATATCTTAATTTTCTTATGGCANTTTTTTTTATATAGATCCGCTATAGGCGCTTCGTCTTTTTAAGTTTTTTATTACTATATATTAAATTAATAACTAAATAATACTAATTAATATAAGAAAAACAGATATAAATATCTTAATTTTCTTATGGCATACATTTTGTTTTTCCTTGGGTTTTTTGCGTGTGTGTGTTCCTGTGGGGATGACAGCATTGTGTTTTTGCCCGTACCTGTTTCGGACTTGGGGCCGCACTTTGTCATACCTTGAGAAAGGCTCTGTCTGACCAGGTGCTGTTTCCTCGTTGCCGAGTCACTGCCAGCTCGCCTACAGCCTTACCTCCGATGACTGGCCTGTACTCTTAAAGAGACCACAGGCTAGGCCTTTGAGAGGCTGCCCTCTCAGCACCGGGACTTGGTGCGAACTGACGACGGAGATTGNATGGCATACATTTTGTTTTTCCTTGGGTTTTTTGCGTGTGTGTGTTCCTGTGGGGATGACAGCATTGTGTTTTTGTCCGTACCTGTTTCGGACTTGGGGCCGCACTTTGTCATACCTTGAGAAAGGCTCTGACCAGGTGCTGTTTCCTCGTTGCCGAGTCACTGCCGGCTCGCCTACAGCCTTACCTCCGATGACTGGCCTGTACTCTTGAAGAGACCACAGGCTAGGCCTTTGAGAGGCTGCCCTCTCAGCACCGGGACTTGGTGCGAACTGACGACGGAGGTTGNAAGAGACCACAGGCTAGGCCTTTGAGAGGCTGCCCTCTCAGCACCGGGACTTGGTGCGAACTGACGACGGAGGTTGCAGTAAAACCCAGATATAAACTTCTTCCGAGCACTGTGGGCACCTTAAAGGTATAACTATCAGCGATACGTAGGCTTCTCACATGCCTAGGGCCCTTTGCGTATATACACTTTGTGAAAACCGAATGTAAATTGTGGTACCGCGAATTGTGGATAATTTTTAATGCGTGCAAATATCATCGATGGTGGGTGGGCCGATCCCATTTGTTATCAGCCGCAGATGATCCACCAAATCGAATGTCCAGCCAGAACCCTTCAATACCATTCTTCCTCCTCGCGGCATACTTTCTTTATTCTCTTTTTGACACAGGCTCCGAAGTCATCCGCATTACACTCAGGTAAGTTCAAGGTCTTGATTGACTTATTTTTGTATACATCTGGTTTACTATAGCTACACTCCAACCATATATTATATTTCACGGCTCAGTATTTCCCCACCTCCTCTGCCAGTTGATTTGTTAAATTTTATTTCATACATGTCAGAAATGAACAAACATATTTCGTCGAAGTTATCGCATTTGGAGCAACATACGTTTTCAAAAGACCCCTGAATGCTGATTTCTACAGGAAAAATACATTTACATTCAGCTTACTTTCTCAGGNACATACGTTTTCAAAAGACCCCTGAATGCTGATTTCTACAGGAAAAATACATTTACATTCAGCTTACTTTCTCAGGTTGCGATGCATGGTCGGGTGGATTGCTAGTTGTAGCTTCTGGATCGCGGGTCGAAGTTGCAGTGGGACCAACCTTTGCTGTGAACTTCATATAAGAAATATGAACCGCTAGACCTGCANATCGCGGGTCGAAGTTGCAGTGGGACCAACCTTTGCTGTGAACTTCATATAAGAAATATGAACCGCTAGACCTGCATCATAGGATGATGCACCCCGTTCACACTGTTTAAGATAACTTTTTTTAACTGGCAGTGCGAGTAAACTGTTTATAGCGCTTCTCATATAGATATGGCATGCGTACGGAACCCCTTACACATACGTTCTTTTCATTATTTCGTGCTTCATTAGCATTTGCGAATGTCCTGTTTTAGTAGCTGCGTAGAAGGAATCAAAGATCTGCCCACGACATTCACAGCTGAAGTTTTCTGCCTCCAGTGTGTGTAACGCCAGTTGCCATCCCAGTACATCCCCGATGCAATGTCGACAGATAGCGCTTAACAGGCAGTGAAGGTAGACTAGTACAGGTTTCGAGATATCTTTTCAGGTTGCCACTTCGTCGACCAAACTGTGATTTGTATTTTCACTAGTGAAAGTAACAAGCTCCACATTCCTAATACAGTTGACCCCATGTCACCGAGCATTGTTGCTTTCAGAAATCTCTTCTCGCAGTAACGACATAATGTTCTAGAATACGTTCAATTTTGGGTCGAGACGATGCTCCCCTCTTCGCAGTCCGTATATCATCCGATCCATCTAGCANTCTAGAATACGTTCAATTTTGGGTCGAGACGATGCTCCCCTCTTCGCAGTCCGTATATCATCCGATCCATCTAGCGCCGATTTAGATCTACAAACGAGCCGTCGAAATGTAGCTCCTCATTCAAGTAGGTAATCTAAAAAGGAAACATTAAGAAAAAAGCATGCGTGCGATGTAATATAAAGTGAGAGGCTTAAAATATCATAGCAGACAAGATTTCAAAAAGAATGCGAACAATAAATATACATCAACCTCCAGAATCAACATTAAAAATACCTGTATAGAGGTCACACGTTTAAACAAAGAAAGTGTTGGGGGAAGACCTCCTAGTGTACCCTCGACATGAAATTGCAGAAGATTATGCAGAAACCCTCCATATATTATATCCATGGGAAGATCAGCATTTAAAAAAATTAGTAAAATATACATATTAAATATTAGCACCCTAAGCGAGTCAAAAAAGTATCAGGAAATTAACCGGTGTGGAAANTTAGTAAAATATACATATTAAATATTAGCACCCTAAGCGAGTCAAAAAAGTATCAGGAAATTAACCGGTGTGGAAAAAACCTTAAGTATTTAATAAATATACAAAGTTGAGATCGTAATATCGACCCATCCTAATCCTGATGTGTACCCTGTTTTGGGAAGAAAATCACGGCATGTAAAAATAAAATCATACTGGAAATTTATATAAAAAATACCTGCACTGCTAAATACAGGGACAAATCGTCATGCCTATCATAATTCACATCACGAGTTCCCCAAATAGTTTTAAGCAGCCCGAGCATTGCTTTCAAATTCCACTCGTATACATACCAGCCCGTTATCAGTGAGAATTAAGCTTATCCAATAGTTACACTTCATATTCAAGCCTTTTACATACGCGATCATTTTTATATTGTTTGCTCCTGCAATTCGTGCAGTATCCTAATATAATGCAACGAACTATACGTGGACAAAGACAAACTGGTGGAAGAAAGGAACCGGTGATTTTTGTAAAGCAGGTACACACCTCCTTTCAGAAAAATATCGCACATGCCTGAAAACAATATACCACCATTAAAATCGATTAAGGCAGCAGCATGGAAGAGAATACAAGTACCCTCCCCTTTAATATCGAGTGTATGATGGGTCTTCCGCATTTTGTTTCCAATCGTCGGTGATATTTCCAAGCGAATAAAGCTACAACAAGGCAAGTTCCGTGCTCAGAATTTAATAGAGTAAGTTCATGCCTTCCATTTGTCGGAAACACATTTTTCACCTCGGCCATTCATCGGACCATGGACATATGTACATCTCTATCAGAAAAAAAAATCGTTGATGCAGGTATCCAAACTGAGCTCACATATTCCTTCCATGATATTACATACGCGAGCGAAAATAAAACTGATTGTACTTACCAATCGTGTTCTGTTTCCCACCTTCAAATGCAAATCATCATATCTACGATACTGGTACGTGTACAGAGGTCAGAAACGTGAACCCCCCAGTGCCTGGTATGTACGAAAGAGACAGTAAGATGTAAAATGAACTGCGAAAAACATCGTGACGGCCACGGGGCTCTATCCCACCGAAATGTGTAATGCCTACTACGAAAAAAAATTCAAGAAGCCGGAACTACGAATGAAAACAAAATTTGCAGTTAAGTACCGATGGAAAAATGTCACACAGAACATGCTGGGAACATTGAAAAAATATACAGCTTGATGCATATATTGTGGCTTTAATCCATTGTGATATTCGGAATAATTGACAGAAAATAATATCAGCTCATATATCACGCATCCCCGATTCCTCAAAGATGAACACACGTTGGTGATGCTTCAGACAAGAACATTTCCATTTAAATAACCTTATGCACTGTAAATTTATCGAATGGCTGTCCCACTCCACCAATTACTCGTCATAGCTCAATCGATCTATCGCTTTTGTGCAACATCCTCTGCTACCTACATATCCCCCACCCTACCCGCCTACACCGCTCAACAGGCTCATCGTCCTCACATCATCGACAGTGCCCCCTGCAGTTCACTGGCAACTCGTGTTTTCAGCAACTACCACCAGAACTCACCCATGTCACCCACTTCCCAACCACTCCCCTCCACTTCCCAGCCCCCCTCCCCCCTCTCTATATTTCCCTACTACATCCTCCTCTTTAACCTACATTGCACGCATATATAGTTCATTTCATATAAGAAGGCCACATTCTGACAGTCAGTGAGTGGCAAATTGATGTATTCAAAACAAACAACATGCAATTTACAAAATCCTGTATCAGCTGATGCACGAACGAACCGAAATTAATACTACGTTGGCTATTCTGAGAGCAGAGCCGACGCACATCAGATAAGCAGAAAGTACGCGGATAAGAAAGAGTTCGTAGATTAATTAATACATTTTATTTTACGTGGTCATAAAAGAGAATTTTTTAGTTTTAGAAACGAAACTTCGTGATAAAATAGTAATGTATAGGTGTTAAAAATGAGATGCACAATAAAACAATCCGTATCCAAGTGAAACGCAATTTCAAATCCTTTTTTCAGGTTTCCCGACTCTCCAACCATGTGCTGCCATCTTGTGAGGTACAGGCGCGCCATCTGTTACAACTCGCCCTTCCACGCTATCTGTTATCCATATCTCGAACTACACCCAGAAACATATTATAGTTTTGTTGTTTAAAATAACGTATGTATTTACGCGCATATATAAATGGTTTTATTTTCCCGCGAGCTCTGTATAATTTTTAAAGTAACACATATATTGTGTACAGCGTTTACGAACGACCCTACACACATCCACCAAGCTTCGTTTGCGAATGCAGCGCCACCCAAGCAGTTCACCAACTGCCATACGTAACAGTACCTCCTGGACGCATTGACTCGCCACATCGAAGCCTATACTTGACACACCAGGTGATGGCGAATGGATAGTCACTATGTCTATATATGGTCATGGGGTCTTATAAATGCATGCTTTCCTGGAGCTATAAATGATGCTTGCAAACTGAATTTCACGAGCCTGACCCTAAAAAATCGCAAATTATAATGTAATATGCCTATAAATATTCGCTTGCTTACAACCTGACTTGCGAAAATGTGGGCAAAATATGATTTAAGATTCATTCCCAACTGTTAAAGAAAAATACGAGCTCTATGATGGTTATGCATAATACACACAAAACAAAATTAAATACTGGTANCCTACACACATCCACCAAGCTTCGTTTGCGAATGCAGCGCCACCCAAGCAGTTCACCAACTGCCATACGTAACAGTACCTCCTGGACGCATTGACTCGCCACATCAAAGCCTATACTTGGCACACCAGGTGATGGCGAATGAATAGTCACTATGTCTATATATGGTCATGGGGTCTTATAAATGCATGCTTTCCTGGAGCTATAAATGATGCTTGCAAACTGAATTTCACAAGCCTGGCCCTAAAAAATCGCAAATTATAATGGCACGCGCCTATAAATATTCGCTTGCTTACAACCTGACTTGCGAAAATGTGGGCAAAATATGATTTAACATTCTGTCCCAACTGTTAAAGAAAAATACGAGCTCTATGATGGTTATGCATAATACACACAAAACAAAATTAAATACTGGTANTCCCAACTGTTAAAGAAAAATACGAGCTCTATGATGGTTATGCATAATACACACAAAACAAAATTAAATACTGGTATGTGTAAATGTGCTATGATCGATTTTTTTGACTGGGTGAGGGTGAGCGGGGTTATGATATTTACATGATCCTCGATTTTTAGAATTTTGTGGACAACGGGAGGTGAGGATGGTGTGGAAGGTGAGGGGGTGTGTGGGGTGAGGGTGGTGTGGGCGATGAGAGATGTGAGGGGGATGAGGGCGGTGCGGGTGGTTGATGGTGGGTAAGGGGGTGAGGCCTGGTGAGGGTTGAGATGGCTGGTGAGTGTCTCAGAGGGTGGTGTGGAGGTGAAGTGGGGTGAGGGATGTTGGTGTGTAGCGAGGGGCTAAGTGGTAGCATCTGCTAGTTTTTACAAATTTTTTTGGTTACAGGTTTTTTTTGTGAGGGAGGAGAGGGATCAATATGTCTCCCGATGCACTGGGTACCAAAGTGGCGGGCCAAAATATTTAAGAAATTTTTATAAACTCATTTTTTGTCTGATGTAATTATGATCTGCAACATCACTCCAAACCAATATAATTATTATTACAAATCAAGGTGGCGAGCCGATACTTTTTAATTTTTTATTAAAATATTTTTTAATAAAATATTTTTTTATTCAAATAGTTTTTAGAGATGAGAAGTGTGTGTGTGTGGGGAGGGGTGCTAACATCCAACATGGCATCGAGCTCTGGCTGTGACTCCTACCAATATGGTGGACGGCACCAACCTACATGGCGGATACCTCCTATCTGCTACCCCTGATCTATTTGAGCTCGGAAACCCATACGTACACTACTGTTTATGTTATATGTTTCTCAAATTTAAATAATTTACATATATATATTTTTTTTGCTAATAATTGCCGGGGTGTTTGGAGGAGGGGTTAGGTGAGGGTGAAGAAGGATGTGTAAGGTAGGATGGGTGGTGGTAGTGGGGTGTGGATGTGGTAGGTGCATGATGGCGTTTGTGGGAGGCGTCCAGGTCCGCTGATCCTCCCCGGTCCACTAGACCTGGGTCGGAGTGGAAAATCCTCCTCTACTGTTCTAAGTAATAAGTGGCTCATTCTGCTAAGAGTCACTTATTGTCTTGCTCAACTGAGGATTTTTCGGCTCTTCCTTCAAGGAGCTTCAAATCCGTTTTCCTCATTTTTCCATATATTTTTTTTTTTTTTTTAGGGATTCTTTATTAGTGAACAAAGTGATTTTTTGGTAAATAATTAATTTCGGAACTGATTTTTGGGGTGAAACGGGCCGGCCGCCAACACCAACCTACGCTTGTGACATCATGGCTGGTGGCTCCTGGCTCCTGATGTATGATACCTTTCACAAACTCCCCCAAACCTATTGACTTTTATAGAATTCGATATTAATTTTCTGTAAATTCTGTATGCGTTGGCTCAAACTACGGCTATATATTATTTTTCCATGGACTGTTATATTTCGAAATTTTTTTTCTAACATGTAAATTATTATTGTTATCGTTCGTTTTTGTACATGAAAACACAAATTCTCATAATTTGACTGTTTTTTTTTCTCTAGATAATTAATTTTTAAAAAAATGTATTTATTATCTTGCTTAAATTTTCAAATTTTATATTTTTTTATTTTTGACTTGTGAAATGATTTACTATTGAGTTCAAGTTGAGAAGTTAAAAATATAATTCAAGCAAGGNTTTTTTTATTTTTGACTTGTGAAATGATTTACTATTGAGTTCAAGTTGAGAAGTTAAAAATATAATTCAAGCAAGGAGTCTCTTTCAACATTCGAATGTCCTCGATAACCCAAATTCTTACAGCCAACTCTTACGTTTACGGTATTTTTTTATTTCATTTATTTATAAATTACTAGTTGTATCTGTTAAGAGCGTAGTAAAGCGAACTTAAGGAAGGTGGTCTTGCTGCTTCCGGTGCAAACAATCCTCGGCCTGTCTTTCTATGTGGTTTAGTTGGCCTCTGGGCTTTGGTGAAAGAAAAAACTATTGTCATCTTCCAGGGATTCTGGTTAGCATAAAAATCGAGCAGTGTGTGAACCCCGAAATTTCTTGTGGAATTTAAAAATCATCGATGGTATTTTTGAAACTGTTAAAGGTGGTATACGATGATAATGCTATGTCACGTACACGAATATTTAAATGTCAAACGATGAAGTGAAGTTCGGAAGGTGACTTGAAAAACTGACGAACATTCGAGGCATTAATTAAATTGCATGTAAATTTCGACGCTTGAGCACTGAGATGATTGCAGACAAAGAGACGGTAAAACAAATTTTACGTTAGAGAATGAATATGAAAAAAAACGTGTATGCCCTTCAGTCTGTCTGATCACTCTCGTGCTGGCAGTGGTTAACTCCATATGCTGGATGAGGTCTGGAGAGATTCCCTCTCTCAAAGAAAAACCGTGCGGTGAGCGGCAACGTCTGTTGCCTAGTGACTCATGTGGTCGCTTATCGCCCCAACCACCCCAAAGTTCGATTCCCAGGGTTCGATTCCCGTAAATATGGCAGAGCACACAGTTACTCCCGATAGGGCGAAAGCAGACGACTGATTATTCGGTCCCCCTCAAC
>NQII01003917.1:188838-202050 GCA_002778355.1 Clitarchus hookeri
ATTCCCCAGTCCAATCATTAGCTCAACGTAAAACATACCCCTCCACCAACACCAATCAATTTAAGCGTCCATAGTCTCGGTATTTCTCCACTAGACTGCTCTTAAATTCTCGTTTTTAGTACCGACCACTAGAGTGCACTGGTATCTCGTGTAATCAGCATTTACCACGAGACAGCTCCCATTTCACCCATTTCCAACCCTGTTGACGATTTCGAGTTGTACTAAATGGTGATGAGGTCTACCAAAATTTCAGTAAATAAAATTATAATCTCCTAATTTTAATTACATTATTTTCAGTTTTTTAAAGATTTGATATTTTTATAAAACTAGTTATATTTGCATCAAATCTTTTTTTACGAGTTGAATCATATAAATTTTCTGTGGTGGGCTTTAAAAAATAAAACATGTAATTTTTTTATTTTGTAAAATTTGTTTACAACAACATGCTAAAACATATAAGACAATTGAAAATTAATATTTACACATCGTTTTTTGTATTTCAAGGCACTGTTCCCCAGTGAGTCATGATTTCCAAGGGAAATCGGTGAAATGCTTAAAACACAGTTTGCAAACGTGAACTTTGTACCATTTCGAAGTTGGCTACGAGCTTATCAGTAGTGAAAAGTTCTTTATGTAACAATAAAGTGAAATATTCCTAGCTTCGTCCTTCGCCATCAAAATATCGATTTGTTCAGGTTTCTCGTCCTTAATCACACATGTACGTAAATAACATTTCCACTAGCATTCAGCGAGTACACATTTACATACATACCAAGGTTGTTTTTCTCAAAGACTATAATTTGCTGTAAAGTGGTCAGAAGCTCCAGTCCGATAAAATCAAACATTTCTTCCACCTCAGCAAACCACTTTCCCACATACTGTGGATGCAATGGCTTAAGAAATCCAGTCAACATTGGCCTCTTGAAACATTTATTGCCATAGATGAGAGGATTAATTATAGTATGTTTATGTTTAATAAAGTCGAGAGAATACCATATGTTGATAACTGCGAAAGTTCATCGCTTATGTTGCATGGAGGAAGCCCCTTGCATGTATTCTTTTCACCCTAATACTATCCTTCTATGAAAATGACACCCGCAATCAAAGCACATGTACTTCACATGGTTGGGGCCCTTCGTACAACCCTGATTCTCATGCCGTCATTCATTGAAGCTGTAAGCGAAGGTATTTTCACAAAAGCGACAATTATAATGGTCGTTGGCCTTCTTGGTGATGCAGTTTTCACAGCCGAAAAACAGGATCACACTTCTGCAGATCGCATACCAAACACTGTCGACGACATTGGTGAAGACCCCGGAAATTCCAGTACACACACTGGTTCCTTGGCTGAAGAGGCAGATGATATGGCTGAGGAGGCAGAATGCAAGACCCTAGAAGACAATGGTAAGGACCAAGATGTCGATGGTATTGTCCAAAATGTTGATGGTATAATGGGTGATGTACTGGTGGAAGTAGATGACACCTTACCAAATTCAGATGAAAATGCTGCCCGACTTTCATATTATCACCTCTGTAATGCATTCCAGCTGTAGTAACTAGCCAAGAAGGCAAGGAGGGCTATACTTATACTTTTCCGTCGATGAACTGCCAATCCCCACAAGGTTCCCGCGGCCATTTATTCCTTTCCATCGCCTCCATAACCCTCACGCATTTTTCTTCCCTGTATTACTCGCCCCCTTTACTTCCCCCTTTAACTACTAACCACTTTTACACTAACCGCACAACCTCTCCATGCCCCCTTCTAATCTCTCTCCCACCCATTTTAACTCCCCCTGCAATCTCTCCGTCACCCATCCTCTTGGTCTGACACACTGCTTGTTTCAACCTGAAGGCCTTTCAACAGCTCAGGTCCTTCTGAGTGAACTCCTGCAGGTTTCAGCCTGCATCGATATTACATCCATGCATGTATATGTTATGTAACATTTGTGTGTTATATGTGGATTTCCTTTCCATTGAATACATTATGCACACGAAGTGCAACATTAGCAAAACAAATCTTTAAAAAAAAACAAATTATATTCCAATAAAGTTAAAAAAAAAAAGTTAAAAACAACACATAAATGTTTTATGTGAGCATTTCAATGGACTGTATCACTTTGTGAAAATAAGACTAATAACAAACATAAAGAAACCAAAAATCAAACAAATGCCAAATAATGGATATTAAATTACTAGGAACTACGGAAGAACCTATCAGTCGATGTAACACGAAGCACTGAGTGACAGCAAAAAACTGGACAGGCAAATTTGTGAATACCAACCACATACACAACCACCATATACAATGTCAAACTTAATTTGATGTTCATTATTTGATGTTTGTTTGGTATTTGGTTTCTTTAGTTTTGTTCCTACGCTTATTTTAGGCAAGGGATACAGTAAATTTAAATGCTCACATATACCCTGCAATGCCGTTGCTATTAAACTTGATAGATAATGCAGAAGTTTTGTACAAATATTTATTCTAATTATAGCTACATAAACCATAAAGCCATAACACAAAAACAATCAGTCTCAGTTAATGTTCTTTAAAAATATTATTCTCTGAAACCAAGTTTGTCAATCATGCACAATCAGTCTAAATAATAATTATTAATGTACACAATTCACTATCTTCTATGGATGTCACAGGCAATGCTAAGTAGTTCAAGAATGATGCTAAGCATCCGCACCTTGCTCGTCAAGCAGCCTCACAAGAAGTAGCCCAGGATGCTCAAGTCTGGAGATAGCACTCGCCAGTGAATGTCCCCAAATTTGGAAATCACATGTCTTGTAAACACATACAAGATTACCAATAGTGGGGTGGGATAGCTGGAAATTATACCAAAACATTTCAAATATGGCAACCAATGCGCCACTTTGGATTCAGATAGTACATGGATATATGAGTCTAAAAAGGCCGGGACACAAATTTTCCTGGCCCTCTAGCGGCGTTGATGACGTAATCAATAAAGTTTTGAGACCCGCTTCTACATTTCTGTATATAACTCGGGTTAATATTTTTATATTAACCTATATTGTTAGTGATTATTAATCCGGATAAAACGCGCTTTCCAACAGTATATTTGACATATTTTTTTAGGTTCATAATACCACAAATATTTATAACTTTATTTTAAAAAAAAAATATTTTATTTTTTCAAAACATTTTATTAAATAATTTGGAATCTGTTGCATGTAGCTAAATCGTGTAGTATACTTACTAATCGTGTGTTTATTTTTCTAGCAGACATCGTGAGAGGAACTTGGCCATGTAAAGAAGATATTGCTTTCGTATACCTGATTGGAAGACAGAAATTACCCAATCATGACAATGAAGAGGAAGCATGTATTAGTTGATGCTAATGCTACGACCAACCCAGTGGTGGATCTGTTTATATGGGACCTGTGTCTGTTATGCCAGAAGCATTCAAAAGAGAGCTTAATCATTCCGAAGTATGAAGGTTATTTAACAATGGCAAAGAATCTTGCAATTTTTGCTGAACATGGTGAGCTTCCAAGTGCTATAATAAATTTGGATCAGTTGGACGATGGAAGTGGTCTTTCACAAACACTAGTAGCCCATGCATCAAAATATCACNTTGGATCAGTTGGACGATGGAAGTGGTCTTTCACAAACACTAGTAGCCCATGCATCAAAATATCACAAATCTTGCGAGAACAAATATGACAGTCAAAAGGCAGAAAGACTATCTGGTGAAAAGAAACAGAAAGGATATCCCCATTGCTCAGACCAAAATCCATCTACATCACAATTCACAAGATCTTCAGTATTATGTTCAGATGTGAAAAAGNTCAAAGACTATAATTTGCTGTAAAGTGGTCAGAAGCTCCAGTCCGATAAAATCAAACATTTCTTCCACCTCAGCATACCACTTTCCCACATACTGTGGATGCAATGGCTTAAGAAATCCAGTCAACATTGGCCTCTTGAAACATTTATTGCCATAGATGAGAGGATTGATTATAGTATGTTTATGTTTAATAAAGTCGAGAAGAATACCATATGTTGATAACTGCGAAAGTTCATCGCTTATGTTGCATGGAGGAAGCCCCTTGCATGTATTCTTTTCACCCTAATACTATCCTTCTATGAAATTGACACCCGCAATCAAAGCACATGTACTTCACATGGTTGGGGCCCTTCGTACAACCCTGATTCTCATGTCGTCATTCATTGAAGCTGTAAGCGAAGGTATTTTCACAAAAGCGACAATTATAATGGTCGTTGGCCTTCTTGGTGATGCAGTTTTCACAGCCGAAAAACAGGATCACACTTCTGCAGATCGCATACCAAACACTGTCGACGACATTGGTGAAGACCCCGGAAATTCCAGTACACACACTGGTTCCTTGGCTGAAGAGGCAGATGATATGGCTGAGGAGGCAGAATGCAAGACCCTAGAAGACAATGGTAAGGACCAAGATGTCGATGGTATTGTCCAAAATGTTGATGGTATAATGGGTGATGTACTGGTGGAAGTAGATGACACCTTACCAAATTCAGATGAAAATGCTGCCCGACTTTCATATTATCACCTCTGTAATGCATTCCAGCTGTAGTAACTAGCCAAGAAGGCAAGAAGGGCTATACTTATACTTTTCCGTCGATGAACTGCCAATCCCCACAAGGTTCCCGCGGCCATTTATTCCTTTCCATCGCCTCCATAACCCTCACGCATTTTTCTTCCCTGTATTACTCGCCCCCTTTACTTCCCCCTTTAACCACTAACCACTTTTACACTAACCGCACAACCTCTCCATGCCCCCTTCTAATCTCTCTCCCACCCATTTTAACTCCCCCTGCAATCTCTCCGTCACCCATCCTCTTGGTCTGACACACTGCTTGTTTCAACTTGAAGGCCTTTCAACAGCTCAGGTCCTTCTGAGCGAACTCCTGCAGGNCCCCTTTAACTACTAACCACTTTTACACTAACCGCACAACCTCTCCATGCCCCCTTCTAATCTCTCTCCCACCCATTTTAACTCCCCCTGCAATCTCTCCGTCACCCATCCTCTTGGTCTGACACACTGCTTGTTTCAACCTGAAGGCCTTTCAACAGCTCAGGTCCTTCTGAGTGAACTCCTGCAGGTTTCAGCCTGCATCGATATTACATCCATGCATGTATATGTTATGTAACATTTGTGTGTTATATGTGGATTTCCTTTCCATTGAATACATTATGCACACGAAGTGCAACATTAGCAAAACAAATCTTTAAAAAAAAACAAATTATATTCCAATAAAGTTAAAAAAAAAAAGTTAAAAACAACACATAAATGTTTTATGTGAGCATTTCAATGGACTGTATCACTTTGTGAAAATAAGACTAATAACAAACATAAAGAAACCAAAAATCAAACAAATGCCAAATAATGGATATTAAATTACTAGGAACTACGGAAGAACCTATCAGTCGATGTAACACGAAGCACTGAGTGACAGCAAAAAACTGGACAGGCAAATTTGTGAATACCAACAACATTTAATACAATGTCAAACTTAATTTGATGTTCATTATTTGATGTTTGTTTGGTATTTGGTTTCTTTAGTTTTGTTCCTACGCTTATTTTAGGCAAGGGATACAGTAAATTTAAATGCTCACATATACCCTGCAATGCCGTTGCTATTAAACTTGATAGATAATGCAGAAGTTTTGTACAAATATTTATTCTAATTATAGCTACATAAACCATAAAGCCATAACACAAAAACAATCAGTCTCAGTTAATGTTCTTTAAAAATATTATTCTCTGAAACCAAGTTTGTCAATCATGCACAATCAGTCTAAATAATAATTATTAATGTACACAATTCACTATCTTCTATGGATGTCACAGGCAATGCTAAGTAGTTCAAGAATGATGCTAAGCATCCGCACCTTGCTCGTCAAGCAGCCTCACAAGAAGTAGCCCAGGATGCTCAAGTCTGGAGATAGCACTCGCCAGTGAATGTCCCCAAATTTGGAAATCACATGTCTTGTAAGCACATACAAGATTACCAATAGTGGGGTGGGAAGCTGAAAATTATACCAAAACATTTCAAATATGGCAACCAATGCGCCACTTTGGATTCAGATAGTACATGGATATATGAGTCTAAAAAGGCCGGGACACAAATTTTCCTGGCCCTCTAGCGGCGTTGATGACGTAATCAATAAAGTTTTGAGACCCGCTTCTACATTTCTGTATATAACTCGGGTTAATATTTTTATATTAACCTATATTGTTAGTGATTATTAATCCGGATAAAACGCGCTTTCCAACAGTATATTTGACATATTTTTTTAGGTTCATAATACCACAAATATTTATAACTTTATTTTTAAAAAAATATTTTATTTTTTCAAAACATTTTATTAAATAACTTGGAATCTGTTGCATGTAGCTAAATCGTGTAGTATGCTTACTAATCGTGTGTTTATTTTTCTAGCAGACGTCGTGAGAGGAACTCGGCCATGTAAAGAAGATATTGCTTTCGTATACCTGATTGAAAGACAGAAATTACCCAATCATGACAATGAAGAGGAAGCATGTATTAGTTGATGCTAATGCTACGACCGACCCAGTGGTGGATCTGTTTGTATGGGACCTGTGTCTGTTATGCCAGAAGCATTCAAAAGAGAGCTTAATCATTCCGAAGTATGAAGGTTATTTAACAATGGCAAAGAATCTTGCAATTTTTGCTGAACATGGTGAGCTTCCAAGTGATATAATAAATTTGGATCAGTTGGACGATGGAAGTGGTCTTTCACAAACACTAGTAGCCCATGCATCAAAATATCACAAATCTTGCAAGAACAAATATGACAGTCAAAAGGCAGAAAGACTATCTGGTGAAAAGAAACAGAAAGGATGTCCCCATTGCTCAGACCAAAATCCATCTACATCACAATTCACAAGATCTTCAGTATTATGTTCAGATGTGAAAAAGGTGTGTCTGTTTTGTGATGAAGGAGAAGGTAGAGACAAACCTGTGACTCATCCATGTTGGGTATTGGTCTTACAATTCATGATCATGCTGTACAATTACAAGATGAAACACTGTTGAAGAAGTTACCTTCAACAGATTTAGTAGCTTTAGAAGCCGAATATCACAATCTATGCTATATTCGCTTTCTAACACGTGCAAGAGCTGCTAAACGTTCTCGAAGAGAAGATTACCAAAATCCTAAAGAAGTTGTTTATGGTGCAGTTATAGCGGAATTGGTTAAATACATGCAGGATATGTACTCATCAGTACTCGTCAGTAAGAAGAAAAAAATTATAGATAAAATGTGTCGTCTGGGTCTGAGTGATCGATATAATCGAGTGCAAGAAGTATCAGCAACAGTTACAAATGTGTTGTGTAAACTATATATGGAGGATGGTGTTTACCCGCCAAAGTTGTGTCCCACTGTGTTTGTAACATCAGCACTAGACAACATTGATCACAATCAATCTTCTTCTACTGCCGTTACTTCTTTCCATGGTTCAAGTGTTAAGATTATTCAGCATCCTCACACTGAAGCAATTATGGAGATTGACGATGACAGCATTCGTATCCAGTAGTGGNTGTTAAGATTATTCAGCATCCTCACACTGAAGCAATTATGGAGATTGACGATGACAGCATTCGTATCCAGTAGTGGAACAAACAAATTGTCAATAGCCTCCCTGAATATTACACTACTCTTCCTGCAACTGGCAAAGTCACAAGTGACCCACCTTTACCAACTGTCAATCAATAGTACACTCACCATGATCCTGCCTTCACCCCTAGGAAAATTTTAAATCCTTCGCTTAACTCTGTCCTGGAGAGATTGCATATTGAAGACATACAAGGAATAGAGCATGTGCCTAGAGTATCGTTTGCTGCTTTTCATGCACAAAATGAACCTGGTGTTAGAAAAATAAAGTGTAATGCGTCATTGCTTCCACTTCTACATGATGAAATTGCGATGCCAGCAATGGTACGTAATATGATGGATATCATAGTAATAGCTACAGTAAAATTGCATGGAAATCAAACACCCGTGATTACATGTGACCAACCAGTATATGCTATTGGGAAGCAACTGCAATGGAAATTTCCTAACAAGTATGGCGAGGATCGCGTCATACTAATGATGGGTGGCCTTTACGTAGAAATTATGGTTATTAACTTACTTGGCAAGTGGTTAACTGGCAGTGGATGGACTGAATTAGTAACAACCGCTGGTATTGCAAGTTCTGGTGTTGCAGAATCCTGCCTAACATCGTCGCATGTAAAGAGATCTCGGTATGCACATGAAGTTACTTTAACTGCTTTGCATTGTCTACAGGTAAAAGCATTCAACAAAGCAAGTGAAACAAATTCCAGAATCAGTGGGGAAGGCATTGAACTGTGGATTTTATCGAAAACATCTGAATGTCCTCAGTTTCAATATTGGAACACGGTCATCAAACTTGAGTCCCTTCTAGTACAACTTGTATTAAGTATTCGTACATCTAACTTTACAATGTACGTCGATACTTTGGCTCAGTTATGTCCGTGGGCATTTGCGTTGGACGCAGTCCACTATTCTCGTTGGTTACCAGTATTCGTGCGCACTCTACAGGACCTTCCAGAAAAACCTCCAGATATACATGCTGAATTTCTTCGTGGCAACTTTACGAGTAGCAAAACTGCTACGCCGTTTTCTGCAATATCTGACGATCAGCTTCATGAACACAATAACAAAGTTATAGAGGGTGATGGTGGTGCTATTGGAATCCTTGATAGTGAAAGTGCTCTGCTTAAGTGGATGTTAGCAGGTTCTAGTATCAGTTCTTTAATTGAGGAATTTGAAGAGAAATCAAATTTAAAAGATGACAAAAACGTGGGCGCAAAGCATCATGAAGATAACAATGCACATGAGAAAAGGTTCTTGGCCCATGCCAAAGAAATGATTAACGTCTTAACCGAACAAGGAAATCCATTTGAAGAAACCGATTTAGTGTCAATAGGGAGCTCCAAAATAATTCCAAGTTTCGAAGCTGTCAAGTGTGTTACGGAAGCATTTACTGTAGGACTAAAACAGTATGATGATTATGTCGTGTCCCGTCTCGATCAAGTTCAAAATTCAATTCATGAAATTATTCCTCGAACCAATATCCACATCTTCAAGACTATAACAAGAAAAACATATAAGGCAAAGTCCAAGATTGCTTACTTGCGTAAAGACTCCAACTTATTCTGCAGATTGTATGTTGCATCTGAAGCACGGGATGGCAACATTGATGATTTATTTTTGCATGAAAACCAAATGTACCCATCTATTTAAGATGATGGAAAACTCCGAAAACCAACCAAGAAGTCGGATATTATTGACTGCATTGAAACAAAATATGACATTAGCTTTAATCACAGCCAACCGAATGTAAGAGCTAAGATATTTGTTGGAGTAGCCGTAATACACATGCTTAATACTGGTATTGCGACAACATTTTCCGGATACTATGAACATGTTTTCAAACCATATTTCATTAATCAACTAAAGAACAGTTCACGACTAGATATTGTATTCGACAGATATATTAGTAACAGTTTGAAAGCATTTACCCGAGAAACAAGAGGAAGTGGCATAAATATTAAAGTCTCATACTCAACTGCAATTCCAAAAAAATTTCAGCAATTCCTATGTGTCAACGAAAACAAGACCCAATTGTTCCAGTTGCTAGCTAAGAAAATAGTGGGAGACGAGTATCCAGGAAAACATGTTGTCTGTACTTATGATGACCGAGTCCTCGCGTCAACATCTAAGGATGTATCAAGCATTTCTCCCGTCTCACACGAAGAAGCAGATGGCCGCCTACTTCTTCATGTTAAGGATGTAGTAGAAAGTGGACATACTCGCATCTTAATACGAACTGTGGACTCAGATGCAGTTGTTATTTCAATATCACTGTTCCCACAAATACAATATATTGATGAACTATGGATTGAGTACAGTTGTGGGAAATACAGGCAATTCATTCCAATTCATGAGATCTGTACCAAACTTTCCCCCGAAATTTGCAGAAATTTGTTGGCTTTTCATTCTGTAACTGGTTGCGACACAGTTTCCACATTTTGTGGCATTGGCAAGAAGACAGCTTGGAAGGTCTGGATGTCATTACGTGAAATTGATTGTGTATGGCATCAGCTCTGTACAGGCACCTCTGATATTGATGATGAATGTCATGATATGTTACAGCGATTTGTTATACTACTTTATGATCAAGCATCAAATCTTCAGAGCATCAATGACTGCAGACGAGTGTTATTTACANGCGATTTGTTATACTACTTTATGATCAAGCATCAAATCTTCAGAGCATCAATGACTGCAGACGAGTGTTATTTACGAGAAAGAATCGAGCCATCTAAAACATACCTCCTACAGCAGATGCTTTGACACAACACGCATTAAACGAGCTACTCTCCAAGCAAGAATTTGGAACAACAGCCTCGTTGCACACTACACAATACCTTGGCCAACTAAGTGGTGAAGGATAGTAACTTCAGGGGGATCATACTGACCTGTGTGGACAGCACTTCCAGAAATGTCAAAACACTGTGAACAACTTACCTCCTGTACTTTCCGCAAGCGATGCACATCTTGTAAATGTGTTAAAACGGGAATACGATGTACGAAACTTTGTGTATGTGAAGGGCAGTGCTCAGACAGTGATCGGTAATCACAAGTGAATTTACATAAATAATTTGGATATTATTGTATATGACAGCAAGATATTATGTTATTTATATATTATGGCTGAGATTGGTGTATTTGACAATCTATAGGATACGATAAAATTTGGATATTATATTAAATTGGAATAATATTATATTGTGCATGCTTTTGTTTCTCATTCTTGTACCTATAAATATTTGAAACTTATCTTACAGTTATGGTGTGCCTCATGCCACAGATTTTTAAACGAAAATGAAAGTTTCATAGCACAAAAAAAAATTGAATTTATGATATAGGTAACAATATAGGTAACCCGAGTAATATACAGAAATGTAGAAGCGCGTCGCAAAACTTTGGTGGTCATATTGATTATGTCATCAACGCCGCTAGAGGGCCAGCAAAATTTGTGTCCCGGACTTTTTAGACTCTTTAGACCATGTACTATCAGAATCCAAAGTGGCGCATTGGTTGCCAGATGTGAAGTTTTCTTCAGCTATCCCACCCCACTACAACTGAAAGCGAGCAGACAGCACTGTATATGGCCTGTATATGGCCAACTTACGGCAAACCTTCAGTCAGTTGTGAAGACTAGAAACACATTATCATAAATTCGATGTGCTGCTTCTAGCCAGCATGCATGCGGGCACCATTGAGAGTATGAGAGAAAATATGGAGACAAGGGAACTTAATCTGCAGTATATCGAAAGGATGCTACCTGTCATTCAGCTGCGCACCGCCGAGTGTCTCAAGATACTGAAAGATGGCAAAAACATCGACGTAGTTTTCAGATGGTGTAGTCTCTAAACTCACTCCAGATTGCCTGCAAGCCAGCGCAACAAACTGATAGTAAAGTCCAGCTTTCCCACCGAGAAACTGAAGTGCATCATTGTCGGGTTACAGACTGGACGAAAGCACAATGGGAGAATGAGCCATTCGCAGTTCGACACATATCAAATATAAAATGTGAAAATATTTTTTAATGGCGAAAACTATCTATACGTGGACATTAACATGAACTTTGAAAATGATCAGTGCCTTCTGGCATATATAATGTATGCTTAATTCCAGTATTCATATTATGGGCGCACCCACTCCCTTATTCTGAACCCTGTTGTATTCAATAGCANGTATGCTTAATTCCAGTATTCATATTATGGGCGCACCCACTCCCTTATTCTGAACCCTGTTGTATTCAATAGCATCGATCATGGTTTTCGATGTGAGTAAGCAGGGTGAGTGTGTAAGTTCGCCTGTGTCTCAACCTTAGACCAGGAATCGGCTGCATATGACTAAATGCAAAATGACACGACACGAGGCTCCCAACTCTCTCTCCTGTTGGTGTACACATAGACACAGAAACATCTCCCCACCTTCAGTTGGCTTACAGACACCAGACGAAGATGATTTCTTTTCACCCTGCAAACACTTATGCCAGAATCACACCAAGCCTATCAACCATAGACTACAGCTACTGGGTTGCAGGCTACCTTCGCGTGTACACCGAGACCTTCGACGGTAGTAGTATGCAGCTCTGGCGATTAACCTATTTTCCAACAATCATCGCAAATCCAAGTGCACTATCTGGGACCATCAGCCTGCATTGCATTCCACATGATGCTACGTATTCAGCCTGCTCCGCAGACCAAATAATCGCAGTGGCCAAGAATAATCTGCCTCGCGCTACCATCAACGCATCAAACTGTGCCACGGAACAGCCTCAGGCGGGGCATGAACCACTGATCTGCTGCCAGCCTCACATTTTCAGTGATGCTCCCAGCCAGATGATCAACGCTGTCGAGTGCACCATCAGCGCCAGACACTTGTGTCAGTACCCACCACAGAAGGCGTCACTCCCAGATGAACGTAACTCCAACTCCAGTGACGAACCGGAACCCACTCGCCGATGCTGCCGACGACTGGCATCGTGTTTTCCCGGAGCTACTGATGCTGGTTGCGCCACCGAATAACCCGATATCAACCCAGCAGTTGCAGAGCCAACTGTTAAAAAAGAGCAAGAAATGCAATGCAGCGATGATGTGATCGATAACCAACCAGGGACTGGTGGTGCAGTGGAAACACGTAGTGCGGCTGTTCGAGACGAAGGACTTTGCTACAATCCTGAGACTGGTGCAGCATTTCACAAGATGCTGTTGATCATCATATTTCATGAACTGCTTAACCTTGTACATGATGACCTTCTAAGGTAATACAACGTGCACTTTTNTTCACAAGATGCTGTTGATCATCATATTTCATGAACTGCTTAACCTTGTACATGATGACCTTCTAAGGTAATACAATGTGCACTTTTTTTTTACAATTAATTTTTATTTTGACCGATTTCACAATATGACAATTTGGTTTCGAAGGACTATCATTTTTTAAAAAACATGATTTAAGAATGTAATTATTCTTTTATCACTTTATGGTATATGTAATTACATGTAGAATAAATTTTCTCTACAAAATATTTGTGTTATTTCTTTTCTTTTTTACCAAAATTAATTGAAAAAAA
>NQII01003917.1:202193-225045 GCA_002778355.1 Clitarchus hookeri
TTTTTGACGTGACAACGTCTTAAATTAGGTTGCGGCTGGGAGTCACTTATGAAAAAGTGTAACGCTCGGTAACGTTACGATGAGTCACCGAACGAGAGAGAGGCCCGCCGAATGCCTTGCGTCTCTCTCCCACTCAACTATGATCGGTCTGCCGCGCGCGCAGCACTACGTTGTCACGTAAAATCTTCGCCCGTAAAACCGACTTTACAGGCAACCATTTTTTACAATTAATTTTTATTTTGACCGATTTCACAATATGACAATTTGGTTTCGAAGGACTATCATTTTTTAAAAAACATGATTTAAGAATGTAATTATTCTTTTATCACTTTATGGTATATGTAATTACATGTAGAATAAATTTTCTCTACAAAATATTTGTGTTATTTCTTTTCTTTTTTACCAAAATTAATTGAAAAAAAATTTTTAATTTATTTTGCATATGTTGCACTCGGTATGCATGATTTATTAAATCGAAAGGAAATCCGCATACAATATATACACTTAAGAGCCAAAAAAACTGGTACACCTGCCTAATATCGTGTAGGCCCTCCGAGTACGCAGAAGTGCCGCAAGACAACGTGACATGGACTCGACTAATGTCTGAAGGTATGCAGAAGGCAATTCACACCATGAATTCTGCAGGGCAGTCCACAAAACCAATCTGCGCCAATTTGAGAAAGGGTTGCAGGTCTGTCACATTTAATGATTCTTGTCAGTCATCGTTTGTCCCGTTCTTTCACGATCTTTTTCCGGCCTCAGCGATGTCGAAGATGTGATGTTTTACCGTTTTACCAGATTCCCGATATTCACGGTACACTCGTGAAATGGTCGTACGCGAACATCCAAATGTTATCGCTACCTCGGAGATGCTATGTCCCATCTCTCGTGCGCCGACTATAACACAACGTTCAAACTCACTTAAATCTTGATAACCTGCCATTGTAGTAGCAGTAACCGATCTAGCTGCCGACCGCATCGCGTTACTCTGAATTGTTACATACCTCTGTTATTTGCATACGCATGTCGATACCAGTTTTTTTGGCTCTTCAGTGTAAATGCCACATAACATATTCATGTATGGGTGTATTAATGATACAGGTCGAAACCTGCAGGAGTTCACTCAGAAGGACCAGAGATGTACATAGGCATTCGGGTTGAAACAAGCAGTGTGTCGGACCTGGTGGATGGGTGGTGGAGAGGTTGCAGAGGGAGTAAAAATTTGTGGAGCAGAGGTTGGAAGGGGTAGGGAGAGGTAGTGCAGTTGAGTGTAAAGGTGGTAGTGGTTAAATGTGGGAAGTAAATGGGGGGGGGCAGTCGTAGAGGGGAAAAAAAGGTGTGAGGGTTATGGAGGCAGTAGGAAGGAATAAAGGTGAGGGAACCTTGTGGGGATTGGCAGTTCGCCGACGGGACAGTAGAAGTACGGCTCTTCTTGGCTAGTTAATATGACTGAAATACATTATGGAGGTGATAGACGAAAGTCCAGCAGCATCTTCGTCTAAATTTGGTTTGGTATCATAGACTTCCACCACTACTTCACTCAACATTTTTGACAATGCCTTCGACATCTTGGTCCTTGCCATTGTCTTCTTGGGTATTGTCTTCCGCCTCCTCAGCCATATCATCTGCCTCTTCGGCCAAGAAACCAGTGTGTCAACTCGAATTTCCGGGGTATTTGCCAGTGTCATCGACAGTGTTTCGCATGTGATCTGCATTAGTGTCAGACATCCTGTTCTTCGGTTGTGACAACTTCATTACTAACCGGGCCATCAACCTCAGTTCCAGCGACAACTGTATGGTCGACCACCTCTGATAAATCATCGACAGTGCAAGTGTCGCTTTTGTGAAAATACCTTCGCTTACAGATTCAATTGACGTCGATATGAGAATCACGGATGTACGAAGTACCCCCAACCAAGTAAAGTACATGTGCTATATGTGTGGGGTGTCGATTTCATGAGAAGGATGGCATAAGGGTGTATCTGAATACATGCAATGTAAAGGATCGACCTTCGCAGTTATCAATTTATGTTGACATTCCCGACTTTATTAAACATAAACATTCTGTAATCAATCCGTGCATCTATAACAATAGATGTTTCAAGTGGTCAGTGTTGGCCGGATTTTTAAGTCATTACATCCACAGTGTGTAGAAAAGTGGTATGCTGAGGTGGAAGAAATGTTTGATTTTACCAGACTGGTGTTTCTGACCACTTTACATCAAATTATTGTTTTTAAGAAAAACAACCCTGGTGTGTGTGTAAATGTGTACTCGCTGAATGCTAGGGGCAGAGATTTTTCCAACACATGTAACTATGAATTAGAAACCTCGACATATCGGTATTTTGATGGTGAAGGATGAAACGAGGAATATTTCACACTATTGTTACATAAAGAACTTTTCACTATTGATGAACTCAACTTCGAATGCGTACAAATTTCCTTCTTGCAAACTGTGTTTTAAGCATTTTACTGGTTACTCTTGAAAATCAAGAGTTATTGGAGAACAGTACCTTGCAATACAGAAAACAAAGTGTAAGAAGATATGAAAAATAATGTTTATTTATTTTCTAACACATTCTGGTAGATTGTTTGCTTCATATAAAATTTAATCTGTTTAACAAATAATGTAATGAAAATAAAACTTTAATGAAAATATTTTTACTATTTAAAAAATTGAAAATATTTTTAAAAACAGGAGAGAATAATTATACTTGTTACAAGTGTGGTGAGTTTTGTCTCCATTTTGCACAAATCGAAATTGCCAAAAGGTGTGGAAATTGGCGAAATTGGAGCTCTCTGGTGGTAGATGCTAAAAACACGAGTTAACAGCACACTCTAGTCATCAATACCAAAAATTTGAATTGCAGTGCAGTCTAGTGGAGATATGTTGAGAAACTGAATGGATGAACTGATCGGTGTGGGTGGATGGGTCATGTGTTACATACAGCCAATTATTCACTTGAGGAGATTTGGGTTGGCTGATTGACCGACTACATAGCCAATGATTAATTGGAGCAGGGGTTGAGGTAAACCTAATAATCAGTCGTCTGCTGTTCGCNTTGACCGACTATATAGCCAATGATTAATTGGAGCAGGGGTTGAGGTAAACCTAATAATCAGTCGTCTGCTGTTCGCCTTATAAGGAGCGGCTGTGTGCTCCACAATCTTGAAGGGAATGTAACCTTGGAGAGGGTGGGGAGATGAGACTAAAAGAGAAATTTGGCGACAGACACAACACTAGGNTTGAAGGGAATGTAACCTTGGAGAGGGTGGGGAGATGAGACTAAAAGAGAAATTTGGCGACAGACACAACACTAGGTATTTTAAAAATTACTTTTTTGGTTTTATGAATTATATTCTAAAATTATATATTTTTTACTGTATTACTTTTTTATAAAAGTTATTTTTTAAATTTGTAAATGATATGCCAGTTTTATCATAATTTTTCGGGTTTAAAGTGGCCTTGGTATCAAGGTCAAAGTCATAGACATCCAATATGGCAATTGGGGTCAGTAATGTAATATTTTCCTCGAAGTTTAAAATTTTTGTTAGCAATTTTCATTAATTTTTTTTAGTTGAAGGTTACTGGTTCAAGGTCAAGGTCACCCACATCAAGCATAGTGGTTGGGGGTCAATAACATAAACAACATAGACGCTTCAGGCAGTCGAGCGCATANGGTCACCCACATCAAGCATAGTGGTTGGGGGTCAATAACATAAACAACATAGACGCTTCAGGCAGTCGAGCGCATAACCCTGTTGTAACATCAACCAAAATGGTGAACAGATCCTGGCTCCTGAGTCCTAAATCCTGTGCCAGCAGGAACATTTTTTATCTACTTACCGTTTATTTTACTCGGTGTAAATAGAGGAAGGAAATCAAAGGTACATTTTAATATTTTTACACTTAATTACATCCTCCTCAGTAATTTCATCACTTAAACGCCACACCTTACATAGTCAATAACATTAATGAATGGTTAATTATTATATTAAAATTGCGTGAATCGCAGGTGACTGTCTGCAGTGATACAGATTTTCTCTATTTATAAGAATATTTTGCTATATGCAAAATAGGTAAATGCCAGGACCTACGATTTTTATGCATTTTGGCTCATTCCGACAACTGTTAGCATTATGCCAGGGTATTAATTCTCGTACTACTACTACTGCTTTTATAAAGAGAGAGAGGCAAAGAAGGTATTGTCACCAAATTTGGCAAACAAGTATAACTACAGTGGTCCATGTAAACTTGTCTACTATTTTGAGTGTGTCTGACAATTTTCAAAATGATAGAAACATAAATATGTAATTTAACACGCATGTTTCTTTTATCTAAATCTTAGAGTACGGCTTATTCATCCATTTTATTCGCATTCAAATGTAGGAGTAAGTAGGCTTATTAGTTATATTGATAACTTCTTGTTAACATACTGTACATGACCAAACATTCTTACATCACCATTAGTACCAACTAACTTTCTGAAAATCCAAATAGCATCTCCAAGTTCAAATCGCAACTTACGGCGAGAATACAATACAGGGTTCGATGCAATACTAATAACAGAATTAGATGTAGCAACAAGTTCATTGATAGCGAAAGTCTTCCAACATATTATATCTCTTGAATCTAGTTGACTCAAAAAGTTGACACCTGATACAGTGCTGTTGTGTGGATGTCTGTAAAAGCATACTTCGAGTATGCCAGACCCATTATGTGCAGTCATTCCTTGTAAAGCAAATCTGTACATAAAACTTGAAAGTACAAAACTCTCTTCAGCTGTAGTAACTTGCTTNGCGCGTCAGTCCAGCTTAGAGCGTGGTACGGTGCAGGTCGTTGTATTATATTGCTGTGCATCACTCTTTAGGGAGCCATGAGGCGGGCACGCTATTATAGAAGAAGGCGATACATCTCAAGACCTGTTGTTCGGAATATCGGATCATTCGATTGTGACATTATGAAAGATGATCAACATTTTGTTAAGCAAGTTACTACAGCTGAAGAGAGTTTTGTACTTTCAAGTCAGGCCGATGAGATTCTATTCTAAATAGTACACTGTCTGTCCACAGGGAGTCAACATGCCGACCTCGTTTACACTCGACTCCACTTGGTTCCCTCCAAATGAACGCCAACAGCTGGTCGGCGTCATCTTCGCATGTGAGTTTTTCTCCCTTATGTGATACGAAAATGAAAGATTGAGTTAAATTATTTTAAACGTGATGACGAAGACTCATTTATTAGCAATCTTTCTGCCACCAATATTTTATAGGTATTACCAGAAATAACACATATTGTTTAAATTAGAGATATGCATATTTAATCTAATGTATTTCAGGTCACGCCTCTGTTTTAATGACCGTTTTATTTTTTTGATTTGAGTTTTATTTGAGATTTAGTGAATCGCGGGTAGAGTTGTGATTTCGTAACCACTAAAACATTCAGGGGTAGTAATATATAGCACATCCTTTGTCAAAAAGCTACGCAAACAAAGTGACAAGACACTTAAGTTATTTTACGGGACATAATATTTTTTCGCCTTTCGCTAACATGAATAGCTCCAATTAATTTCAGTAACACCGCCACCTTCCGCTTTTCATAGTCGTTAGGCAAAGAGCCAGCAGACGTAAGGCCTGGTATATTGAAAATGCGCATTTAAAACTTTGGGACAGTTCTGTTCCGGCCACTACCGGGGAGTCATCCCTTCAGCAGTGGTCTGTTTGCCGACATGAGGAGACTTTTAAGGTTCGACTTCGCCTCTTATGCAGAAATTCTTCTTTTTTGTGTCATCATTTCAGTATCAGAATAAACATAACAAATTTTTACTATAGAAATTATATTTTTTAAGTAGTTTAATACTTTCGTGCTTCATTTTTGCTACGTGATTTTTGGTAGTTGTAAAACGGCAGAACCTTATTGATATTTTAAAGTTTATACTAATATATTTCTGACGGAATTTTATGTTAACAGCTCGTATTTCATGCCTGTACTTTATAATAGGCCGAGTAGCTAAATTTCTACAATAGGATTTCTTAAAATTTTATTTCACAAACATTTTAATCACCAGTAATTGAAATAATTTGGTATAGTGGGCGACCCCGTGCCTTAACTTAAGCTCTTGGTAGATATACCGTCTAACTGAACAGATAGCGGAACCACTGCCACTCGATATAATTCGACCCACCCCACATCAATATCAAGGCTTTAACCAGTGGCCAGTCAACTGCAACTTGCCTACCTGGGTACCACAGTATACACCCACACGAAACACGTACAAATTACGCTGATCCCGATAAACCAAGATCCCTTAAGAGAACGCTTCACCCGCCATGTTGAATTTTATTTATTTCTCCCTGATTCAATTTTGGGGGATCTGTTGTAAAGTGCACAAACACAAGCTCAGATAATTGCCTTACCTATCATTACAGATATAAAATATGAATTACTAATGCATATTTATGCAATAGTTAACATAATCCAAAATGTTATATATTGATTCATTATCATCTTTTAATGACAACCTGTGAGCACCTATTAACACCAGTTACAAAAATTTGCACAAAACTATTAAATGTAATGCTTCGATAATGAAACATTTTCAGTAATGTCTATGACTCTTTTGTTATGACACTTAAACAAATAATTTCTGTATACTTTTAAAACTGAAACTTAATCCTACTGATTCACCAATCGCT
This sequence comes from Clitarchus hookeri, assembly GCA_002778355.1. NCBI lineage: Eukaryota > Metazoa > Arthropoda > Insecta > Phasmatodea > Phasmatidae > Clitarchus > Clitarchus hookeri. The sequence continues at coordinate 208,890 of NQII01003917.1, forward strand.
CAGCATAGCAGCTATACTCGCAAAAAAATAATATGCTTTATGGTAATGGGGAGGTGCTAACGATAGAGAAACTCAGTGCGCCTATTACAACTACATGTCAGCAGGTGCCACCAAACTGAGCTTGCATTAATAATTCCAAGCACATGTCTTTATTGCGTACTTTCTTTATCACATTCTACTTCTGGATTTAAAAAGGGTAATTATATTTTGTAAATTAATTTATATTTACTTAGCCAGTCATGTTACTNCATTCTACTTCTGGATTTAAAAAGGGTAATTATATTTTGTAAATTAATTTATATTTACTTAGCCAGTCATGTTACTGATGTATTCATCTTTATTTTAAGAGCAACTGAAAAGGACCCGGTTCCCACGNTATTTACTTAGCCAGTCATGTTACTGATGTATTCATCTTTATTTTAAGAGCAACTGAAAAGGACCCGGTTCCCACGTCAAAATTTGATTTAATTTTGCTACGTACAAGTAAAATCTGAGAAATTCCAATCAAGTTTGTGAGCATTAAAAAAAGTAAAAATATCACTGAAAATGCATTTTTTTTCGATTTCTACAGTAAAAGTCTGTTGCAATTTATGCAGTTTCCGATTAAATAAAAGACAGAAATCCACACTGACAGCTGTACAGGAAGTTTTGTTCACAGCAAAGCAGAACAAAAATTGCCAAATAAAAATTTGATCCTAAGATTTTGAAAATTAAGATTTATAACAGAGCTGGCAATTCTTAAACATTTTTAAACTTATGTTCGCACTTAAGTCTTGGGCATGCATTTCTTCTCTGGCGAGGCGGGAGTTTCAAAACGATACTCCGAGAGTAGAGCAAAGTGATATAGAGAGTAACTGTTTAGCAGAGCAAGAATAAACGTGGTTTTGGAACAAACATGGTATATAATAGCATGATGTGTTTCCAAATACGTACTTATTACGCAACACATGTTAATTTCAAAAAGATAATTATATATAAATAGCTTTACTTACTATGATTTAATCTTAAACATTATGTACAAAAATGCAGCAGTTATACAAGTTTACTTTTCAATCAAAAATATAAATTTCATCACTCGTTATTTGTAATTTTCCCGTGTTTGTCTGTAACCATAATGTCCACATTTCCTTCCTGTTCCATTAATTCTATTAAACTTCTGGCCCCTTTCAGTTTACTCCTTGTTACTCGCCTAAATGGTGCACGTTAAAGTTTTACTCTGGCAAGATGCTCAGAGTAATTACTCTACAGTTTCAGGGCACCGCCAAGAGCGAGTAAAACATTTACTCAGGGTGTTTTGGGACAGCCAGAGAGTAAAGTTTACTCACAGAGTAACGTTTTTTAACGTCGCCCGGATGAGATAAGGAGAACATGATTGTGTAGTGGTCAGACTACACATATCCCGAAGAACCACGTTCGATTCTCGACAGGAGCTGTAAGCTCTCAATTTTCGCAAGTAGAAACCGCGGCAGGCGTTGCCGTTGGTCGGTAGGTTTTATTGGAGTAGGCCCTCTTTCCCAATTATTGCATTCCGTTGCTGCTCCAGTTACACCTCATTTGACCCTCATCACTGCTATAGACTTCAACTGTTAACAACCACCCAATTTTTACTGTCACAGTCCTCAGATAATTAAACTTAAAACTGAGAATTGTTTACATAAACATTGCTAATACTAACCTCGAACAACGTAAATAATGGATTTCCTTAAATAATTTAAAGTAGTAAATTCATATTTTTGTTTGAATTTACCAAAATAAATTCTATATCAGTTTCATATTATCGTTAGTAAAATATGAAGATGACTGGTATTAATAAATGTTCTCTAGGTCTAAACAGGCATGTTAACACCCATAAAAAAATTAGTTGCAAAACTGCAGTGGTATCCCATAAAGATTTTGTTCAAAAAAATTATTGTAACTTCACAACAATAATAATTTTTTTTAATTTTTTTTATTAGAAAATAGTTGTAATATAAGAACTGACACATTCTACAGACAACGAAACAAAACTAATATATGTACACTTGATTTTGCANGCCCAATTTTTACTGTCACAGTCCTCAGATAATTAAACTTAAAACTGAGAATTGTTTACATAAACATTGCTAATACTAACCTCGAACAACGTAAATAATGGATTTCCTTAAATAATTTAAAGTAGTAAATTCATATTTTTATTTGAATTTATCAAAATAAATTCTATATCAGTTTCATATTATCGTTAGTAAAATATGAATATGACTGGTATTAATAAATGTTCTCTAGGTCTAAACAGGCATGTTAACACCCATAAAAAAAATAAGTTGCAAAACTGCAGTGGTATCCCATAAAGATTTTGTTCAAAAAAATTATTGTAACTTCACAACAATAATAATTTTTTTTTATTTTTTTTTATTATAAAATAGTTGTAATATAAGAACTGATGCATTCTACAGACAACGAAACAAAACTAATATATGTACACTTGATTTTGCAGCTATGAATATTGCCAGCATTGTTTCATCTAGCTTGACAGGATACGTGATCAGCCGTTGTGGCTGGGAATCTGTGTTCTACATCTTCGCGGGAATCAAATTTGCAAGTTTGTGTCTGTGGATTTTCTCAGTTTACGATTCTCCTCAAAAACACCCAAGAATATCTGAAGAGGAGAAAAATTACATAACATCGAATGTCAAGAAAGAAACAGAGGTTAGTGTACATTGTAATCAATCATACAACTTTGGCCAATATAGGTCAGCTAAATTGGTTACAGATACTATTCATCCCCAGTCTCTTGAATTAAGTCAACCCTCGCATACATTACAATCCAGAGAACTTTCTCATGAAATTAAATGTATGGTACAAGGTAATACATACACTTTGAAAACTTACAGAAATAATTATTTCTACGGAAATCGTATTGCTTAAATCATAATACAAGGAAAATGTGTGACAATTTTACAGCACACCAGAAGTATAAAGTCGTGACAAGAAACGATATGACCTGTTGCCCGACTAGAAAAGATATTTCGGGTATTTAATCTTATGGTTTTTTTTTTCAATAGTGTCTGCTTTCCCAGCAGGCAAATTTATTAAAATAATAAAGTTATTTTGTTCAGTAGGCATAGGATTTCCCCTCCATACATTGCCAGCGCTACTATTTTCACTTTGATCGTTTCTTTAGCTCGACCTCTTCAGATTGCCGCGCCTTCATTTCTAATTTTGCATCCCACTTGATTTTTGAATACATGTTAGCAATATCAATAACTCCCTTGCATCTTACTAATAACACACACACGCACGCACGCACTTTCTCTCTCTCTCTCTCTCTCTTCTCTTTCCTCTCTCTCTCTCTCTTTCTCTCACTCTCTCTGTCTTAAGACGAAACTTGTTGCAAAAAGAATGGATTCTACTTCTTTCCGGATTCATGACAGGAAGCTATCGTGTTGTTGAACAACAGTGAGCTAAGCCACTCACTAATACTCTTTTATTAATACACTTCTCGATTTTCGTGGTTCTGATAATCAATCAAAAACAGATATACAAAGAAATTTTAGACATCATACCTACAAAAAAAAGACACTGCAGATGTACGAGTATTGCAAAAATGTTCCAAATGCCCAACGTCAGCATGGATGCAAACTTCATATTGTCATACTGGTTCCCGAACGTGCTTATGTTCGAAGTATTATAAGTTGTCTCACAGCTTTTCACTTTACCATCACAAAGACTTCAAAAGTTTTGCACAGTCTGGAGTGAAATAAAGGAGGGAACCATATATAGTCGATTCACGGTTACTTCCAATTTTTCAAAAGCCCTTCTTAAGTTTTACTTCCATGATATTCATCCGCCTTATGCAACCAAAGCTTAACCAAGTCTAGAAACAAGACATTACCAACACACCTATTTTCTCTCGGTTTTCTTCATATTAATTATAAATGAAATATTACTATAAATAAAATATAAGTGATAGTTCAATTTAACAAAATTAAGATAGTTGTATGTTAATAGAAGTATACAACGCTTGTGATACATGACATTTGCGAAAGAACCAAGCACGTCTTACATGGGGTGATTTTTCAAAGGTTTGATTCAAAAAGTGTGAGGAAACCACGAATAGACTATAATCGTTGCACCAAGTCCTATCAAATAACAGCAAAAAATATGGTAAAAACAATGTTTGTAAACAAGGTAAAAATGACATATGACCAGGGGTTTTGTCAAGCAATAAGTTAATATTTTGTCTTAACAATAATGGACAAAGCAGATTATTCTTCATGACTGAATCAAATGTTCAATCTAAGAGCAATGTGAGGTCACGCTATGCAGCACTTACACGCTCATACCAACAATTGATTAAAATCCATAGCTGACGATGAGATTCAAAATTTTCGTGAGGCAGCAGTTGAAAAAATTTTAAAGTTTTATCCCTACAGACAATAGACTACAAATGTGACGAAGTAAGTGTTGTATATTATTGCAGTAAACACTGGCAGAACACGACGCAAGTCTGAAAACTATTTTGTTATTTCCAAACAATTTCTCTACAGTCTGCAAACTGTTTACAAATATTATCCAGACTGTTCCCAAACTATTTTCGAAACACTTAAAAACATGTTTTACAGACCCTATTTCGGCACTGTGTTATATACAAACTGCAATTCTGTTTGGAATATAGTAACTTTCGCTTGTGCACTGTATTACTTTATGAATTATATGGCAGCAGTTTCATTTAAAGAATCTTGCATTTTATTTCGACTTTTATATTCGGAATTCGTTCTATCACAGTATTGGTAGAGAATGAAACTCTTCAATGTGTTTCGCTGTGTTATGAGTCAATACACTAATTTTAATCAAATTATCTATTATGACAATAAACCTTTGACAGTTGAGGAACCCAAACTGACTGATGTCCAAAGACGGGTCTGTTTCGTCCACCTAAGACTGGTCTGTTTCGTCCACCTAAGACTGGTCTGTTTCGTCCACCTAAGACTGGTCTGTTTCGTCCACCTAAGACTGGTCTGTTTCGTCCACCTAAGACTGGTCTGTTTCGTCCACCTAAGACTGGTCTGTTTCGTCCACCTAAGACTGGTCTGTTTCGTCCACCTAAGACTGGTCTGTTTCGTCCACCTAAGACTGGTCTGTTTCGTCCACCTAAGACTGGTCTGTTTCGTCCACCTAAGACTGGTCTGTTTCGTCCACCTAAGACTGGTCTGTTTCGTCCACCTAAGACTGGTCTGTATCCTCCACCTAAGACTTGTCTGTTTCCTCCACCTAAGACTGGTCTGTTTCCTCCACCTAATTTTCAAACACTTCCCGACAGGCAAACATTTTTGCATGTTTTACGTTCAGGTGGAAAATAAGCAACATTGTATCTTTCTCGAAATAAACCCAAATTTATTTCATAACTGGTTCTCTTTTGTTTGAAAGCAGTTTCCAAACTGTTTGCAAACTATTTCCAAACGTAAAAAAACACTGCAAACTCATAAAACAATTTTTGTACGCTGTTTCAAAAAAGTTTTTCCAGAAACATGTTTACAAGTGTAGACGATATACAAAGGGACGAGGACTGATAACATACACATGTGTGTGTAGGACAGAAGGAATGAAATGTACTAAAAATGTCCACATGTTCAAACTAAATAGATTCATAAAATTTGTCAGCACTTCTATTTTCTGTCAGATCTCCGGAATAGAGATGTCCTATCGGGTTTCTCCTTTCGCTGAACAAATAAAATATCAAACGGAACATTCACGCTGTGAAAACGAAATAAATAAATAATTTGAAATTCGTCGTAGGCGCGCGACACTGAATCATGACATACACAGAGTCGCACGCCTACTTTTTATGCAAATCATATTACACGCATGATCGTGCCGCCTTGTTCTCCAGGTGCAGTACGTCGTAACTTTGGACAGTTATTCGCATTAAAAATACGTTTCCGGATATATGTGTCTTCTATGCTAAATACTTCAAAAAACACATTTTGCAAAAAAAAAAAAAATCATGATATTTACTATGGTTGTAAGAAATAAAAATATTAGTAATGATTTTGACGAACATATTTAATAATTGATTTTATGCACGCTCCTTTCAGCCACGAAAGTTATCTTTTTTAAAACTAAAATAAATGCATGTAAAATTAATTATTAAAACATTTTTAACATTAGTACCAATATTTTCTTGCATGCTTGATCAAAGTTTTCTTGCAAAATGTCCTGTCTGAAGCATCCAATATTTTAATACGCTTACATTATTTTTTTTAAATAGCATTTTTTTTGTTTGTTTTTTTCTTTTTTAATGAGTAGATTCCAGCAAAATATTTTCTAGAGTTACAAAATATATGCATTCTTCTTTCGTACGCACCATAAATCGTAATTTCGTGACAATTTTGGAGGTGTGTATACTACTTTTAATAGTTCTGCATATTGTACAGTCGGATGCACTGCTCCATGGGAAGCCAATCTACTTCTGCCTTACGAGTTAATATAAACAATAAATTCAATTTTAATACTGCTATTTAAAGATGTAGCTAGACTTACAGAGAACCATTACTTTATATGTTTCAGGCGAAGCTTCCGGTCCCATGGTTGAAAATCTTCTTGTCCGCTCCCATGTGGGCTTACTTGTCTATTTCCATCTCGACTACGTGGATACAATTCATACTGAACAACGAGCTGCCAACGTACTTGACAAAGATGCTGTACTACAGCACAGCTGATGTAAGTGCATGAAATACCTTCTTGTGTTATTATGACAAATTAACATAGTAAATAGTATTGTAGTTATCACATCATGACTGACACAGTCGCACTCAGTTGTCGTCTAAATTGACAACTCCCATAAATGTAGTCAAGTTTCATAACTGGGAAAAATCACAGACAACACACTTCTATTATAACTACGACATCGGCATCCACTTAACCTGCTAAACCTTAACAGTCCATAAAATCATTTTTTTTTTGCCAGACTTACATTTATTATCACTATCTAAAAATTATGTAATAATATTATTTTATGCAAGCTCTTCTGAGATTGACTCACAATTATCTGTATTGAAATTATTTTACTGATGCACTGTAGACTCACGTAATAGCACAAAACAGTGATCATATTTCTGTAATCGGACAGTTACACAAACTTGTAACTCATAAATAACTCTATATTAAGTAATAAACATACAACAAATGGGCCATATGTATGTCTGAAAGTTACGAAATCAGTGTAACTAAAGCTAAGATTATAATGAAAATAATTTATTGCAAATGTAGAAATTTAATACAACTTTTTGCAGCAATGAAATTAAGTAATGGCTAGGTAAAACGTATTTTGTACTTATTGAACACAAGTAATATAGTGTAATTAATTTTATTGCTAACAATGTTTTTTTTTCAGCTGATTTGTGTAGCTTATTTAGGCAAACTTGCGGTAAAACATTATTAAAACAATTTTAAAATCTGTATAAAAAAACCGGTAATAAATGTTTTTAAAAAAGTCTTAACGAAATATAATATCCAGACAACTGCCACGACTTTTTGGCTGTGATGTGGCTTATCAATTTCCATTATATAATGCATGCAGCCACCCGTTTATCATCTCTATAATTGCATCGTGTACTACTATAAAAAGGAATATAATTTTCAAAGTGGTAGGCTATACGGAAGCAACAGCACAATGATGTTTAGAAACAGAATGCAGTTAGCAGAGAAAACGTTAGAAAATTTTAATACGAATGAACACATCCAATAAGTGTAATACTCTAATCTTAAGTGTATTCGTTTTTTCTAGGCTGGTTTTATTGTTTCTGCCAGTAATGCAGTGGGATTCCTCATCCAGTTTTCCTGTGGTTTCCTCTCTCAGTGGCTCCGAAAAAAAGGATACATCAGCCACCTAACATCATACAGGATATTTAATGCTGTTGGTAAGATACAATCTCCACATGTGGCTACTTCAAAGTTAAATGAACACTTTTGAAAAGCCCTATTTAGTTTTTATTTTTGCCAATTGCTGCTCCTTTCAAATGTATATAAATTTAACTTTTTTCACAGAATTAATGACTATTATTCATAAAGCGAGCCACCAGGCAGGCGAATGTCTGCCAGCGCTTGTCAGTGGATAACTGGATGTTGTTTATAAATATGATTCGTCGCAATCATATTGTACTTCATTTTCGTTGCCACCGAATGAATAACAATGGAATGGAGCACTCTTCCTATGGCTTGTGCAAAATGTTCAAATAGTTATGTAGTGTTCTATCTACCAATTAGTTACTGTTTACTTAAAATGTTCTTTTTAAATTTTTTCCAAGGTAACTGACTAAACTTGAAATAATAAAAATTAGTTAATAATAATTTAAAAATTTAATTACAATGGATAAGACCTTTCTGGAAACCACAGCATGCAGATGCAAAATATTATTCCTGTCACTGTTAGAAATTGTTCTTTTTCAAGAGACAGCTGCAGAGTACTGTGAAACATGCTGTTGCGAACATGTTTGTTTTTTTTTTTCAGTGACGTTGGGAACAGCTGCAGCCCTCATAGGAATCACGCAGTCAGGCTGCAACATCACTGCTATCGTTACACTGGTACTGCTCATAAAGGGCTTCCAATCCTCCGTCATAGCAGGCAGCTTCCTCAACCACTTGGATCTGGCCATCAACTTCGTGCCGACATTGTCGGGCCTCAACGGGACCATAACCAGCATCATAGGCATCATCTCCCCTACTCTTGCGGCTGCCATCATAAACAATAACGTACGTATATACATGCGCCAGGCTGTTCGCCGCCCATGGTTTTCCAGCCATTGCTTATGCAAAATATTATTATGTTCACGGTAAGTTGCGCCCTTTGACAGCCCTGCTAAGATGTACTTTTTTGGCTACATTGTGTCCTNAGCCCATTGTTTTCCAGCCATTGCTTATGCAAAATGTTCTTATGTTCACGGTAAGTTGCGCCCTTTGACAGCCCTGCTAAGATGTACTTTTTTGGCTTCATTGTGTCCTTCCACCATATGTGAAATTAAACATCGCCATGGGCTTCACCACTTTGTTCATACACCATTCAAGTGACATTGTGAAATTGTTAGGCATGTAAATGGGTTACTTATATGTAGACCAGGCCTCAGCCAGCGACCATTTCAAAATGGGGTATGGGTTTTGACGTCAGTTCACATCAGCTGTCAGTCTCCCCCTACTTGTATGGCACCGAAGCGGGTCCGTTTAGGGGCATTTCTAGGGAGGGGTGGGTTGATTCGCGGCGATTTGCCTCCTTGAAGCGTCAAGGTCGCTTTCAAGACGAGGGGAAAGACGGAGGGCACGCGCCTAAAGCATGTATGCCAAGATGGAAGATTTCTTGGACTATTCCATGCAAGCCTGCATGGCCGCTTGTATGGGTGGTTCTATGGAATATTTGGCCGTCTGCTGGCCGTTTTCATAGACGTATTCGTATTTGGTCGTGTGCAATGTTCGATGGAAGGTTACCTTCAAGATTGAAATTTTAGCCAATCAAAGAGAGGGTAGGGTGGTAGAGGCATTTAGTTTATTTTATTTTGAGAAAAAACGTAAGACTATTAAACACGAATAAATAGTAAATAACAAACCACGAAAAAGTGTACTAATTCTACTGTGTAAAAATTAAGGTAAACATTCTATGTTTATTTAAGATAAAAGTAGCAGTTTAACAACAAAACTCTGTGCATCAACACATCATGCTGAATTCATGAGTGAAAATTGATCCTAAACCACAGTTGCAGAAGTAAATCGTAAAAAATTAACTCGTCTTTACTTATGCGACAACAAATAACGTTGGATAGGTTATTCCAAAGAACCCTCTATAACTGCTTGCATGCAGGCTTAGGTAGCAGGTATCGTGAAAGCTTCCGCCCGAGCTTGTACGGAAAATTGTATCGTGGCATACAGACTTAAGAATATATTTATTCCAAGCCTAACGGTTTCACACTGTCACTGAACACATAGGCATTAGCCATCAGATTGCAGTGGTAATTATAAAACGTCACAATTCTGAGGCCGTCTGCGTTGTGTAGAGGGAAGCTTTGCTGCTTTTCGGCAGGATATCTGGGTTAGGTTCCAAGCAGTCTAATTGTTGGTCAGTATGGTTATCCTCCTTACTGTGGTAGGCAATGGCAAACCAACACAGAAGTGTCGTGATTATAGGTTGCTCGCGGTTAATTGAGCACTTTTGACCGACCTGCTTAAGATCTACATTTCCTTCTCATTTTGAATCCTATACAAAATAGGACTGAATTCGACCATTGNGTGTCACATGTAGAATTAATATTACCATGGGCCCGATCACATTATTCATGCGTCATTCAAGAGAAAACTTGTAATTGTCAGGCATATGAGTGTGTTAACAATATTAAAATCCATACTTTAATGTGAATAAGACAAGATACGATAATTTCAGTGGCCATATAAGTAAAAATTACAACTTGCAATAAAACGTCTTATAGGTGTAGTAGAACTATTTATATATATATTCGCAGACAACTTAACTGGGGGCCTGCAAACTAGTTTGTATTGTAGCATGTACGTAGTTATGGGTGCTTATTTTTTAAAGGTGATTTTAAAACATACTTACTTTGTCATGAACAGACTTCAATCAGCTCAGTCACGACACGACGTCCTCGCCGGGTATCGCAGCTCAGTACAGTTTCATATAACCAAAATTATTTTCGGAGTGATTTTGTGTCGTGCGGACAGTCTGCTTGTAGGCAAGCACATAGATTGTGGTCATGAAATATATTTAATGACCAGTCACATCACCGATTAAAATCCCAACGGTACTGGACATTGCCCGACACGAATGCCTTAGAGTACCGTTGCAGCATTCTTGTTTCACTCCCGGATTTGTTTAAACTTCCTTACAGAGGAAGGAGTGTTTCTGCGCAGGCATTTATTTTAACCAAGCAACAATTTTTACCCTTTCACACCACACACTGAACACTTTAAAACACGTAAAGTAATGACTGATTCTGTACAGTTGTCCGTTTACGCGAAGCAAAAAAAAAAACAGTTCTCCTCTTATGCCATAAACCAGGCATTGTACATGAAGTGAGCTACTAAATAATCAGAAAATTTACTTAAATGACCGCACAATCAGCCACAAAAGCAGATCAAGTTACTGGCTGCCTACCTCCCAGGCAATCACTTATCTGCCTCCCCCTAAACATGCGATTTCTGAGGTAACATTCGGAATTAGCGGATACCCCCAAGGCGACCGGTTTTAAATTGATTTCTCCATGCTTCTAGGGACTGGAAAATTTCGCGGATTCATTTCAGGACAAGCTAGACTTAAAACACATGTACAATTATTTTGTGTTTGCGATTGGACCACAGTTTTTTACACACACCCAGGTGAACTCTTGACTCAATAAAAGACTGCAAGGAAACAAACATCGAATCCCGTGCAACCTGGTCTGAGGTGAAACTGGCTACACACCGGAGCAGCAGCCAATGAACATAAAAGCTGAGGCTCGAAAATACATAGGACAGTGGAGTCTAGCCTACAGACCATTCAAAACGCGAAATTTTCCTGTCCCTGCTTATTACTAACATGTAATGTCAAACTGCTTCAAGCGGAAAGTTACAACAATCTAAACAATAGAAGGGTGCCAGCAACCAATTTAACGAATGAAGGGGTATACTCTCCATAACACCTTTTCTTGTTGTTACCTATCTTGAAACATTAATCGCAAGTAATTTCCCATTTATCGCTGTTAAACGCATTTCCACTCTCCACTTATGGAGGCGTCTACCAATCACTGTAGACCCTAGGCCGAATATGAGTTTCCTTATTTATTTTCCCTAAGGAATCCGCTCACGCTCGATTAGCACACATTTATCTTGTATAAATTTCAATTAACATACATTTGTAGATAATGTTTTGTTAGTTTTAATGTCATAATTTTTGCATTTTTACTAATTTCTGGTTTATGTATGTAATATTTTGCAAAAAATTTACCATTTTTAAGCAAAAAATATAGACTATTGCTGTATATGAAATTTACCAGCATTCAAATCTCTTGTCAACCTCATTATAATATATTAAGTAGCCCAAATTCTGTTCTTGAATTATGTTACCGGTAATAGAGCACTACGCAGCTTTTCCATATCCCTCAGAATGGAGAACAACTTCACCTGATGGTCTGCCTACATAAACGTAGGTGAATAAACATAATTCACTGCCTGTCAAAAAGATCTCTCAAATGCTTGCACCGCCAGCTCACTTACCAAGTAGGTTAACAAAACGATTGCAACCTTGTTGCCGACCACTGTTTTTCACTGTAATCATCACTTAATATTCTCACTCTAAGTTGTAGATTACGTTATGCAGGTAGTTTTCACTTTTTAACTTTATAGTTTTGACAAAGTTGAAAATAAAAAATATTGCTCCAAAATTATACATGTTGTATTTATGCAGCTTCTGCTTTTTCTAGGAAGAGGACACAAATGACATGCGTTGTTTCGAAGAACGAGACTGGTTAATCTGTTTCTAAATATAAGTTGGTCTGGAAAAAAAAAACTGTATTTACATTGAAAATAGTAACTAACCCATTAATACTCGTGAGAAAAAGTTTTCATTTGGTTTTAAGTTAAATAAAATTAACATAATTAACACGGCATGTTCCAAACGGTAAACGGATTTAAATATAAATTGCATGATAAAACTATAAAACTGGGATAAGAACACAAAGCAACTGTTGTCCTTTTTTCGATACAAAAAGTAAACCAGCCACTGGCTGTAAGATGGTTTGATCTCTAATGATGCAACTACTAAATCGCTACACATATTGACGTCTGTGTTATGACTACAAATGTACGCAAAAGCTACAGTTTGAATACCAAATTTCTATAATCAGTTTCCACTAAAAAAAGTTAGCTATGCAAATGGTGAGTTAATCTAACCCTATAACACAATTGCTTTTTCTGCATATACTGGTTATTCTTTGGCACTACCGGGTGTCTCACACTCTTCGAACGGGATTAACAAAGAAACTCTAATAATGATGTTATTGCTTGACAGTATAAGGACAACATTGGATGTGTGGGAATGTTAATAACAGTTTCAAATTTTTAACATGCCTGCCATCAGTACCATAGCATTGTCTTAAATGCTGTAAAACAGGGTGAAATACACTAGTTATGGTTTCTATGCGAGTGGATTCACTGGCAGTCACAATTGCGTCTCTCATAGCATCCAGTGTCCAAGGCTCTGTGGCTTACACAGTGTTTTACAGCGTTCCCCAAAAATAAAACTCTAATGGCATTAAATCTGGAGATCTGAGTGGATACTCAACACTTTCTCGTTGGCCTATTCACCTCCCAATAAATGTTTCATCCAGGATGGTAATTTAGTGGTTCACCGTCCTGCCGAGAAAAGCAATCTTCATCTAGGCAGAGTTGGTGAACAGCTGGCACAATGCTTTCCTGCAACATGGTAAAGTAACTTTTACCTGTCACCGTTCGGTCAAAGAAGACTGGCCCCACGAGTCCTCTGGCAGTCATAACGCAGCAAGTTGTTAACCCAGGAAGATTAACTGCTTGATCTACCACTATGTGGCCCAGTACACAGAGTTGTGGCGGTTCACAGTTCCATTCAACTCAAAAGTTGCCTCATCGGACCAAACAATTGCGTCACTAAAATGTAAAGTTGCACATGTTCACAATTCATTCACAAACTTCGACAAGCCTAACTGGGTCGTCTACACTCATATTATGATGTAACGTGGGAAGTTAGGGCTACGTCTTTACTTGCTTTAAAATGTGATGTAAACTCGATATGCCGACACCTGATTCACGGGCAGCTTGCCTGCCGTACAGGTTTGACTTCTCGAGGTAACGTGTGAATTTGTGCAAGGATCCCCCCCCCCAAACCTTTATTGTCCGTTGCACTTCTCTTCCTTCTGCACCGTAATTTCTTCACATCGCACACAGTTGCATTCCTTTCAAAATTTTCACGTAATCGTATAACTATTACACGTGACAGTGGCGCACTATCGAATTCCGCCCTTCGTTGTCTATGCACTCCAATCATATTCTCACATTTTTAATTACACTTTAGAATACTTTTACGTTGCTCAAAATAAAACCTTATCACCTCCAGTATTTTCTCTACAGTTGTAGTGCTGCCACTGGTGGCTGCAAATGGAACTTACAACAGCATAATGGCTACATGGGCTCGCACACACCCTATGTTGTTCTTAGAGCGTCAAATACATGCAGTTCCATCATACTGTATTTAATAGTTCATCTGTTATTGAGGTACAAAGACTGTAAACTTTTACTACGATAATGTCTACACCTGGTGGTAATTTTCCCAATACTTGTAGAACATAGTGATAAATTAAAACTCATTTAAACAATGTGGTTCCTTCTTGCTGACATACATAATGAAGGTCTTTTCAGTCTGTGAACTCTAACTTGAATTTATAATTTTCCACAACCCTCAATACACATTTTGCACTATTAATTTTATGAGTTGAATGTGACTACCAATTTAAGAGATTTCTGAATTTAAAGTTGTTTTACTACACTGTTTCAATCTATGTAACACCCATGCAAGTAAATACTTATTTATTTAAATATTTATATTTACAAGTAATTAAATGTCAATGTCAACCAAAGGTATATGACATTAACATATTCCTGAACTATTTTTGCACCTTAACATAGCCAAATATTTTATACTTAATTTTGGGTAATAATTATACAAAATGGGACTGAATTCGACCATCGAACTCTATGGAGTAATTACTTATGCAAAATCAAATGGACAATATATGGGACACTTTACCTAAGCTGAATGTTACCGCTTGAAATCCCACAGCTCCGCAGCATGATGAGAACATTGAGCTTAATAGCGATGGCGCATTTCATGCACCTGAAAGTGTACCTTGCATCACGCTCTCAGCCTTAAACGCGAAGAAACAGCTGCTGGTAGACGGACACTGAAGGATAGTGCACACTATACTAGCGCAAGTAAGTACAGCTTTTTCCACAATACACGCCAATCAGGATGAAGCAGCTGTCTGTAGCTGAATGTTGGCATAGAGAGCGTTGCACAATATTCTCATACTGTGATTGTCTGCGATAGCAGACAACGTAAATGAAGACGTGTATGTGTGTGTTTGCGGAGAATAACAACTACATCTTAAATCACCTATGAACAACGATAAAATAATTCTCTTTTTTCTTACACGTAACTCTTACTCGTATGCTGTCTTATTTGGGTTGGTTTACTTACTGCGACATTCATGAGGTTTAAAAACAAAATTTCCCACACTAAAATATACAGCAACACCATCTCAGGCGACGTCCATCGGCGACAGGACATTGCTCAACTGTGTTACCCAAGCATAGGTCGTTGCTGCCCTTCGCATCGTCACGCATCGCATTGAAACGCTTTGCTGTANATTGCTCAACTGTGTTACCCAAGTATAGGTCGTCACCGCCCTTCGCATCGTCACGCATAGCATTGAAACGCTTTGCTGTATTGTAGAACCAGTTTGGCTGTACTGGGCTATGCCAGCAGAAGACCGACTCGAGTACCTTTACCAACAGCACAATATTGCCTGCAGCGCCTCTCCTGGGCTCGTGACCATATCGGTTGGACCCTAGACGACTGGAAAACCGTGGCTTGGTCAGATGAGTCCCGATTTCAGTTGGTAAAAGCTGATGGCAGGGTTCGAGTTTGGCACAGACCCCACGAATCCATAGACCCAAGTTGTCAACAAGGAACTGTGCAAGCTGGTGGTGGCTCCATAATAGTGTGGGCTGTTTTTACATGGAATGGACTGGGTACTCTGGTCCAACTGAATCGATCATTGTCTGGAAAGGGTTATGTTCAGCTACATGGAGACCACTTGCAGCCATTCATGGACTTCACGTACCCAAACAACGATGGAATTTTTATGGATGACAATGTGCGATGTCACCGGGCCACAACTGTTCGCAATTGGTTTGAAGAACATTCTGGACAATTCCAGCGAATGATTTGACCACCAAGATCGCCCGACATGAATCCCATCGAACATTTATGGGACATAATCGAGAAGTCAGTTCGAGCACAAACTCCTGCACTGACAAAACTTTAGCAATTATAGACGTCTATAGAGGCAGCAATGCTTAATATTTCTGCCTGGGACTTCCAACGACTTTT
>NQII01003918.1:0-38651 GCA_002778355.1 Clitarchus hookeri
GGTGGGAGGTTATGCCTGAAATTAGGTATTCTCGGCACACTCTTGACACTGTGGATCTCGGAATGTTGAACTCCCAAACCATTTCCGAAATGGAATGTCCTATGTGTCTAGCTCCAACTACCATTCCGCGTTCAAAGTCTGTTAATTCCCATCTAGCACCATTATCATGTCAGAAACCATTTCGCATGAATCACTTGGCTGCAAATGAAAGCCCAACCAATGCACTGCTAATTTATACATTTTGTACACGATACTACTGTAATCTGTATATTTGCATATTGCTATCCCATGACTTTTGTCACCTCAGTGTATATAATATATTTACAAACAGATATCAATAGTTTTATTTTTAATGAGTTCTGCATAGTTTTTAAAGTAACATATATTTCGTGTACAGTGTTTACGAAAGACCCTACACACGCCCTTCAAACCTCTCGCCGCCTGCCGCGTCACCCAAATAGTTCACTAATTGCTGCACGAAGCAGCACCTCCTGAACGCACTGACTCGTCGCATCAAAGCCAGTTGATAACGAATGGATACAAAAACGAAAATTAAATATNGCACCTCCTGAACGCACTGACTCGTCGCATCAAAGCCAGTTGATAACGAATGGATACAAAAACGAAAATTAAATAATGGCGCGGCAATACACAACTGTCAAGAATGTGGCCTTCATATATGGTACAGAGTTTTTTTTATATTCTAAGTTTAAAACGACGGTAGTTTGACGTCACGAGTTGTTGGGGACGAAAGAACTGGCTACGAGCTGTTGGAAGGGCATAATTTCGTCGGAAGAGTGTTGGTTCAACATGGCGGCCATGTGGCCATGGTTTTGAAGCTTGCTTCTTAGGCCGTGTCTGTAACACTGTTTTAGTTGGAGGAAGAACCACTTCGCGCTAGTATCGATCCAGCAGTGTCCATAGATGGTTGCATCGAGAGTACCTTCTACATACCTATCTGTTCTATGCATGTGGCGGAGGAGCGGAATCAACAGAAGAACAGATGCTGCAAATGCGTCGAGAGAGAAAGCTTTTGCGGGATAGTAAAAACCCCTTCGACCTGGAGAACAGAGCATTTATTTAAATGTTTCGATTTTCGAGGGCGGTCGCAACGCATCTGTGCAACGACCTTGGTGAACTACTGCAAAGAAGTAAAGTAAACGGGCTTTCGGTTTAAAAGGAAGTGAGTCCTTACATAACATCCTAATATTTTACCCTGTGAGGTCGAGTTCAGAATTTTTAACCCATGAACTTGTATTTTAACATTTATGTTTTAGTAAAGGAGGTTATGTTAATGTAGTGATGTTTTAATTGTAGAGTGACAATTTAATGAAACGAGTGCGCATGTCAACCATGACGTAACATATTTCGTTTTCCAGCAATGAACATGCCATCTATAACTTTAAAAATCACATGGTCAACATTAACGAATGTGTTTGTTTAGGCTACATTTGAATTTTTTCAAAAGACACCCTTTTATTTGAATAAGTTACTTTTACCCAACTGTATTTCATATCAATTCTTTAAATATTATTTAGAAGAAGTAAACAAACATCTCCACTTGTTTACATAAATAATGTTCTAAACTCATCATACCCTATCCACATTGTTTGTGATAGTGCCAGTGGCAGAAAAGCAGTCCAATATTGGGTCAAAGAGGGCGGCTACTGTGCATCTCGTTCCATCACACACTTATTTTAACTTTGCCTAAAATATTTCATCTTTTATTAAAATTAAAGATATGAGAAAAGACTAAATGTATGTTATGTTGAATGTGTTGTGAAGTTCTCTAGGGTAACAATAAGCCAATAGTGGCTATTTTACGTTAAAAAAGATAAATTTGCTTAATTTTATTCTAACCCCCAAGATTTAAAACTCTGAAGTGAAGTGATGTTATGTTGCTAGTGTTAGCAGGTCTAAGCATGTTTTCACATAGGTGCTATGTTTATTCGGTAAAATTCTACTTGAGGGGCTTTCCTGAAAATAAGAAAAAAAACTCCAGAAAGTGGTATATTTCGACTCTACTAATAACGTAGAACACGAATATATTGGGGGCATGGCTTTAAAATAAGTACAACATATTTTAAAAAATTGAACAAGTTTGTGAGGTGACTGTTTCTGACAGTTTGTTTACGTTTTGAACGAAACGTTTTATGCCAACAAAAGTTGTTTAAATGAATTCAGCATAGCTTACCTTGTTGATATTCAAGACGGCGTAATGTTAAAATAAGTAGAACATATTTAAAGAAATCGCGAAAGTTGATGTTTACGCCTGTTAACGTCTGCCGCCATTAATAATGGCTACGCATAGCATATTCACGCAATCTGCCGGGCGCATAAGACATCACGAGTCATACGTTAGTATGCATGCAGGCAGCGGTCGTGGTCAGTTCGATGGTGCTTCGTTCGTGATTTAAGACGGAAAAAAAGCAAGCAAGACTACGTTTCTGCGTTATATTAGCCTATTAACGAGTGCTTCTGTATATATATTCGGCTGTAAATGAGTGTTTCAGTGCGTTATATTCGCGTATGTGGTGCTTCGTGAAAACTGTGATTTCATCTAGTGATCTGACGTTGAATGGGCCATTGACAAGAGTATGTACAACCCGCCTACATTGGTGAGTGCATTTATATTATTTGTGTGGGTTTTACGTTCCTTTAAATCCCTAAAATCCTAAATTCGTAGTTTAGTGTGAAACCCACAAATTCTATCCGGTAGCTTAACGTGCAAATGTAGTTATATTACGTAAGTCAAACAAGGCTTTTTCCGGACGTTTATACAGCACAATTTCACATTCTTTCTATACTAACCTTGGATTATTCGTAGGTAACGCAGAACACGACTATAGTAGCGTCGTTAACGTATGACTAATTGTATAATATGTGCCCACCTAACCGAACAGAACCTAACCCCACGATGGGTGAATCACTATTTTACATTTTTAAACTAACCTAGGATTGTAGCGATTTTAACTAACCTAGGATTGTAGTTATTTAAAATAACGTAGGATTATAGGGTTCCCATGTAGTCTGTGATTGTAGGGTGTTGATCGGAGATTTTTTTAATATTGTATAATCTTATATTACTGTACAACCTTACAATCCTAGGTTAGTTTAGAGCCGTACAATCCTAGGTTAGTTTAAAAACGTAAAATAGTGATTCACCCATCGTGGAGTTAGGTTCTGTTAGGTTAGGTGGGTACATGTTAGGAAATTCGTCGTACGTTAATGCCCCTAGTATATTCGTGTTCTACGTTATTAGTAGAGTCGAAATATACCACTTTCTGGAGTTTTTTTTCTTATTTTCAGAAAAGCCCCTAATCTAGAAAATTACCCCGTTTTATTTTTGAATTCTCCAAGAAGCACCTTCGCCGCTTCTAGAAATTCTTCTTTCACTACTGTCCCATCTTCGAAGGGTTTCTTGTATTTTGCCAGTATTTGAGTAATTTTAAAATATGCGACTGTTGCAGCTTTTGATTGTTTGGCTGGTTTAGTGCATAAGGCTTGCTCTGCTTTCAAACTACTTTTCAAATAATTTACTTTTTGTCTTCTTAACTCACTCTTTGCTAGAAAATCGTTTTCATAGTTTTTATGCAAGGTTTTATAATGCCTCTCTAAGTTCCCGCATTTAGGCAATGCAACTTAAACTCTACTAACGAGGCAAACACACTTATCTTTGGCCATAGTAAACAAGAATTCTTCCTCCCAATCATTATTAAAATGATAAGTTTTACTTTTTTTGGCAGTGCTCATTTTGTATTGTAAATCCTGTTCTGAACACACAGATAACACACCATGCAAAAGTACTCTTTGAACACCACTGATATTACTCGCACTGTTCGTTGACTAAAGCCCCGGCCACACTTGCGTGTTACTATGCAGAGTACACTTTGATCAGGTTATGTTTACATTTCGTATATCGTGGCCACCATTTTCCAAAGAGAGCGCGACCTAGCGAGAATATTCATAACGGTTAGCGCGAATGTGTACTCTCATAACGATTAGCGCACCAGGTGACGGATAAAATTGTTATTTGATTTTACCAAACTTGCAAACTTGCCAAAATGGAATAAAACTCACAAGGTGGTTTTTTAATCTAGAAAGCCATTCTTCACAAACAATGGTAGCAAACAATACTAAGCTGCGCCGACAACTCCGGCGGNGCGCGAATGTGTACTCTCATAACGATTAGCGCACCAGGTGACGGATAAAATTGTTATTTGATTTTACCAAACTTGCCAAAATGGAATAAAACTCACAAGGTGGTTTTTTAATCTAGAAAGCCATTCTTCACAAACAATGGTAGCAAACAATACTAAGCCGCGCCGACAACTCCGGCAGTGCGCAGCGTTCTTTTCGGCGTGACTTTACGTTTTATTATTACGCATCACAGTGTCGCCGTACGACTGACCGACGGAAGGCGCTCATTTTTAATTTCTTTAGGGAATGTGGACACATGTCCGCGATCGACCGGTCGATCGTGNGGCAGTGCGCAGCGTTCTTTTCGGCGTGACTTTACGTTTTATTATTACGCATCACAGTGTCGCCGTACGACTGACCGACGGAAGGCGCTCATTTTTAATTTCTTTAGGGAATGTGGACACATGTCCGCGATCGACCGTTTGAGCATCCCTGGTCTAGAGTATAAAGAATGTTAAATTATTAATGTTAAACATAATTACGAAAATTATTTTATTGTAGCCAGGGGTTATTTGGCCTAATGTCTTAAATAATACAACCTATCATTAAAACTTTTTTATAAATCACGACAATAAGATAAAATTTTAAAATTGTGTTTAACCCTTTTATGAAACAGTTTGATTGTTATGAAATCATAGTATTCTTTACCTATCAGTTACCCNAAAATTTTAAAATTGTATTTAACCCTTTTATGAAACAGTTTGATTGTTATGAAATCATAGTATTCTTTACCTATCAATTACTCAATAAGTGTAAATACATGTTGAATATTGCACTTGGAGAAACACTTGTCAATGCACATGACAAAATTTATGCGGCCATGAGTCTGTCCACAAATTGCAACACTCACTTCTATGATTGCACAATGATGCATTTATCATCATGAAGCAATTTGCATTTATAAGGAAATGCATTTTTAATTTTAACATTTATTTTTAATGTAGCACTACACACTTTTAATGAAACACACTACTATCTAAAGACATATCCCATTAAGCCACTGAACTTATTTTTATCATCTTCACACACAAATATTGATTGCCTTTACACTTCAGAGACCACTCCTGAATGACGTTTCAGTAATTACTGTAGCGTAATGATTTTCATTACGCAGTACATAATTTTCTGTTCCTGCAGGTTTATGCAGACTTACAACTTCCCAGGAGTTGTGGGAGTGATTGACTGCACACACATACAGATTGTTGCACCATCTGTGAACAACAAGGAATTTCCTGAAAACCTCTTCGTCAACAGGAAAGGTGTTCACTCGCTCAATGTGCAGCTGGTAAGCCTCTTATGATAAACCATAAATATGGCAATTTGGAAGGATTTGCCTTATGTTATTAAAAAAAACAATTTCCCCCAGGTTTGCAATGCTGATTTGATTATTACTAATGTTAATGCACAGTATGGTGGAGCAACACACGATGCCTTTGTATGGAGGAACAGTGCAGCAAGGAGAGTCGTGGAAGAGAACTACATCCGTAATGGATCATCTTCCTGGTTGTTAGGTATTTGTTCATATATGCTTAGAAAAGTAATCTACAGTATTTCGTATTATCACATTCAGTACAAATAAATACAAAACTATATAAACTAGATGAAGGAATAATTGTAGAACAGTATTTCATATCCAAAAATCTATAACTTGAGGACAGTTCAGCCCAGTGGTTATTTATACAATGACAAAGCATTGCATTCATTTAACATGCAAATATACAGTCGAAAGCGACTGTAGCAATTAAATTATACGTCATCTGGTACTTGTACAAATATTACTTACTTGTGCCAAACTTTACTTGATGAAGTATGAAAATAAGTAGCTCTGTAATACAATCACGGACTAATTGTGTTGTAAATACTAAAGGCATATGCATTAGACATTTGAAAGCTCACTTATACTGCTACCATGTGGCATAACCAATATTTCAGTATTCGTGTCGTGAACACATTGAATACTAACCTAGCTGGCTTTAACACAATCTCGTTGGAAGTTTTAAAAACGAAATATTGAAGTGACCTAGATTTGTATACCAAGATTTTTCTTTTTTTTTTTTTTAATTTATGATTTGTCAGATTCAGAGGTACACAAATTACAAAAAATTGGCTGTTGAGTGTTTTGCTTAGCCAAATTCTTTGGTAGGTGGAAAAATGGGTTTAGGTCGATGTAATAAACATTTAACGCAAATATTTATGAAATACATCTCTTGGTAATTATGCAGTTTAGGGGCTTTTCTGAACGAAACATTCTAGACCAACTAAAGTAGCATTAATGGGTTCTGCACAGCTAACCTTGTTCATATTTAAGAGGGGGTCATGTTAAAATAAGTAGAACATATTTAAAACAATTTAACAAAATTGTGAAATGTACAAACAGTTTGGCCGGTGTGTTTACGTCGATCGCCATGTTTAATGGCTGCGCATTGCTGTTTCCCACACTACGTACCGGCCGCGAATATTCAGGAGGGCGTAATATTAAAATAAATAGAATGTGTTAAATAATATAGTTAATAGTACGGGCGGTCCGCCGCTTTTTTTATGCTGGGCGCCTTAATATTTGTTGATTTTCGGCATTGTGCCGTCACCTGATTGGCTGTAGGTCGTTGACGTCATCATAACTGTTTTTTATATGTCATTGAATTTCAGATGCGAAACAGTGTAGTGTTGTGTTGCTGGCGCGACTTGTAACGTCCGAATCTGACCGATTAAAAAACTGAGAGTGCAATAACGAGTGCTTCTGTGTATAATATTCGCCTATGTGGCGGGTGTTACTTGTTTCGTTGAGTGAGGTAAGGTGTACAACAGTTGAATTGGCCGAGGACAGAGGAATTGTACTCGCCGCTACCTAGGTGAGTTAATCGATATTCTTCCGTGTGTTTTACGAATCTTTTAAATCCCTAACATCCTAGATTTGGCTAAATTCGTAGATTAGTTTAAACCCCTAAAATCCGAGGTTAGTTTCAACCCCTACTATCCTAGGTTTAACACCCTACAATTCTAGGTTAGTTAAAAAATGAAAAATAGTGATTCACTCATTGTGGGGTTAGGTTCTGTTAGGTTAGGTGGGCGCATATTACAAAATTAGTTGGACGTTAATGCCCCTAGTATATTCGTGTTCTGCATATTTAGTAGAGTGAAAATATACCACTTTTCGGGGGGATGGGGTGCAGAAAAGCCCCTTAATTGCATAATTACCCATCTCTTTTGTTAGGTATTATAGTTTCTGTAATTATTTTCCTTTTCAAATATCAGCTCTTTTATTTTTTACATGATAGCATTCGTGTTTAACAAGTAGAGTAACATTAAAACGTTCTTAGTGCTGGTATACAAATGTTATGGTCATCTTCAAATTCTTCACCTATAAATATTTCAAATTCTTAACACTTCACTTCCACGCAAAGATTAATTCATGATATAATAAGTTTTTTTTTTCCAGTCTAGTTTTGTCAGTAGTGTTTTACAAAGTCAGTCAGTTTCTGGCAGAAATTTCGAACAAATATTATGTATTAAAATTGGCCTATACACAATGTAATCAAGTCATAATTTAAATAATCGGTAATTACCCATAGTGGCGGCTTTTCTGTAAAAAAAAATAATTTAAAGAAAAACACTGTAAATGGTACATTTCCACTCTACTAATTACCCAGAACACGAATGTACTAGGGACATTAACATATGACTAATTTTGTAATATGTGCTCAACTAACCTAACTCAACGTAACCCCACAATGAGTGAACCACTATTTTACATTTTTAATCTAACCTAGGATTGTAGGGTTTCAATCTAACCTACGATATTAGTCTAATCTAGGACTGTAGGGACATAAAGGAACCTTAAAACATACCGGAAGGATATGAATTAACTCGCCTAGGTAGGCGGTGNAAGAAAAACACTGTAAACGGTACATTTCCACTCTACTAATTACCCAGAACACGAATGTACTAGGGACATTAACATATGACTAATTTTGTAATATGTGCTCAACTAACCTAACTCAACGTAACCCCACAATGAGTGGACCACTATTTTACATTTTTAATCTAACCTAGGATTGTAGGGTTTTAATCTAACCTACGATATTAGTCTAATCTAGGACTGTAGGGACATAAAGGAACCTTAAAACATACCGGAAGGATATGAATTAACTCGCCTAGGTAGGCGGCGGGTACAATTCCTCTGTTCTCTGCCAATTCAACTGTTGTGCACCTTACCTCACTTGACGAAATACAATGTACTAAATGTCAAGTTTATTCAAATTGCCAAATATATGAAGAAATTAACACTGCAGTCTGTTAACACAAAAGCAAGCACTCCTGATAAACAACCTTCAGAAAATAAGAACTCTCGTGGCTACATATATAAAACATTTCAGCAATGACTGCAATACTGAAAGTGTAAAGCAGCACANTCAAGTTTATTCAAATTGCCAAATATATGAAGAAATTAACACTGCAGTCTGTTAACACAAAAGCAAGCACTCCTGAAAATAACCTTCAGAAAAAAAGAACTCTCGTGACTACATATATAAAACATTTCAGCAATGACTGCAATACTGAAAGTGTAAAGCAGCACAAAATTTCACAAGAAATTTAAATGTGTAACAATATACGCCCAGTTAAAAATTAATTTCTGCTGTAATTCTGTTTCTTTTAATGTTATGCAGATAAGTGCAAAAGTTGGAGTAGATATAACATAATTTGTGACTCCAAATATTCCGATTTTTACTAAAATAGAAATAAGACATATTTTTAGTTGTTGTGATGGAAGTGATACAANAAAGTGTTTAAATATATAGCTAATAGTTCAAACAATTGAAAAGACATATTTTACACACACAAACATTTGACTAATTTTTCCAATCTTCAAACAAACTGAGAGCTTTGCATTGAATTATTGCAAGGCTGATAGGGATATTTTTCTGGTGTTGATCGTCTAACCACACTTTTAAAGACCGTTCCATCTCTTCCATCGCTGCACCCCGCTGTTTATAAATTATTTTAGAAGAAAGATTTCCCGAATTTATAACATAGTCCCTTATATTTCCTTTACTTTTTACAATAGAACGCACAGTGGATCGGCTCAGGTTGAAAGACCGTCCTATAGCCGCAAGTGATTTGCTACTTTCCGATTGCGCGATAATGTCTAATTTTGTTTGTACACTATTTACAACATGTTTTCTTTGTTTCTTACACACCGAGTCTTCATTACTTTCGTTTTTACGTTTGTTATTCATTGCGTGGTGTAATAATTATGTACGTGCGCCAATAGATTAACAAAAAAAAAAAAAATGGATATAAAATTAACCTCAAAGGAAACTAAAAACCATAATAAAAACAACGGAAGTTCTAAACAGGAGCGGCATAGCGCCATAGCGTAGTAACACATCAGACATACAACTGCATATTTGTTCAGTTATATCGGAAACATAGTTCCGTATATCCACACCAGAGGTCTCTACGTAGTATAAGTCAACTTTGCTGCAATATTATTTGCGAAGACAAAACCTACAGAATATAAACAATCCATATATCTTTGATGTTTACGTTTCTCGTGGAGGCATGCGCGCGATATTTTTTTTGGTTATGTACGAAAGAACGAAGCAAACACGCGAAAGTCGAATTTATGGTGTACGAAAGCGCGAATTGTACGAAAGTCGAATGCGCGAAAGTAGAGGACTGCCTGTACTGAAAGTGTAAAGCAGCAGAAAATTTCACAAGAAATTTAAATGTGTAACAATATACGCCCAGTTAAAAATTAATTTCTGCTGTAATTCTGTTTCTTTTAATGTTATGCAGATAAGTGCAAAAGTTAGAGAAGATATAACATGATTTGCGTCACCAAAGATTCTGATTTTACTACAACAACAAATAAGACATATTTTTAGTTGTTGTGATGGAAGTGATACAAATTGTAATGCTTTTCTTGCTGTATTTGACATACTTTGCTGTTCCCAAAAAGGCTTTGCATTCCACTACCTGAAAGATATGCCACTCTGAAGATTGTCTGTTGCTAAACTCTGAAGGAATTAACAATGTTTTACAGAGATTTGTACATACTGTGTTGCACTTCTGAGGACCTCAATTAATGCCTATATTTATATGACTGTCGACAAACCAGTGTACATATCATTAGTTTGGGTGGGGGGGTCACAAATATGTTTTATACTGCACATGCAACAATTAGAACAAAGTAGAACGGAGCTTACGACATTCATATGTAAATAGTAAAGAAAAACGTAAACCTTAATCGGTATTCACAAACTAAATTGACATGTACGACAATCGTTATTGCTTTTTGTTCATCTCACGAGTATATGCAGTACACTATTGAACAATGAAGTAATGGCAATACCACATTAAAGTCGCATGGTAATTTTCATAAATTTGGCAGATGAATATAAATGGATCGAGCTTAAAGCAGAAATTTCAGGAGTGCTTACCACGAAGAGCCTACAAAAATATAACCTAATTAAACATCCCTCCAGGACATATTGCCAATTGCTGCAGCAATAGAATTTAATGCATTTGCAACGGCTTGTATTGCTTGAACTTGCTGCTCTCTGATGAATCAGCAAGTCTTTTTTATTGCCTGAGCAATACTGTGCCGGGGTACACAATTCTCCCCCTCCAGTCTTTGGAAAGCCGCTGACGTAACTTGATAGGTGGAAGTAGTTGCATCAGTTCTGCGCCTCTTCTTAGACTGGCCGGTGGGAGTGGTGGTTCCTTGTGGGCTGGCGAAGGTGGTGGCGGTGGCGAAGGTAGTGTCTCGCACTTGGGAACTATTAGGATTTATGTATGTTTCCTGCGGTATGTTGACGGTCAGTTCCACTGGTTCTATTGTGGGTGTTGATGTGGATGCTATTTGTGTTGGGTGGTGTTTTGGATGGTGTTGCCTCCGATGTGGATGCTGATGGTGGTGTCGAGGGTGCTGCTGCTGGCAAGAACGCTGCCACTGGGGTGGAAGCTGGAGTTACCACTCTCTGCAGCTCCACGTCTCCCTCACGTACTTCTTCTAAACCAGTGGCAGCATGCCATGAAATTAAGCCTATCAATCTTTCTTCCACGGCAGTGAGGATTTCTTTGGCAGGTCCCCTACAAGTCATATTTTGTAGGCATCTAATTCTGGCAGCCTTTGCCTTCGTAGCGCTCTTCCAGTCAATCCACGTCTATAGGAAAAAGAGAGTACAAAATTAGGCTACTGTAATTGGTTTTTGCAGCAATGTATTTTTGATTTCACATGTCTTAAATAACTTTTTCCAGTTGCAAGCAATTTATGAGGTTAAAAAGCTAACAGTGCTGTTTGTGCCTGCATATATCCGTTTGTGCTACTCACACGACTACAGAGCTGCTATTGTTTTGTGATGTTGTGGTACTATTTTACAGCTTTTGGTTAACTTATATAAATATTTAGTCACTAGTTTGCTTTAACTTTTATTAGTGTGAATTATGTCTTACTTAACTAATTTTTATTTATTTCTATTATTTATCCATCTACAGGTTACGGTTTTAACAGTAATAAAAATGTGTGGTGTAGTATTTTAACTATATCGTTTTTATATGGTGATTTATATCAATGGGATGAGCTGGCCAAACAATGTTGCATACCTTTAATGTAGTAGGATTTGTGTAATCATATTTCGTAACTTCTAAAGTAAATTTTTATTCCCCCGAGATGTAATGTTTTGTAAGAAAAAATTTCATAGTCGAAAGTTGTATGTACAATTTTTATATTTGGGCACATTTATTATGGTTACTTTCTTGAATATCTGCAAGGAAATTTTACTGCAAACATTTGCAACACATTGTAATTATAGAATTAATTTCATTTTAATCATGAAACAGCACTTACACACAAAAAGGTGTTACGCTAGATATTTTTCTAAACACTGCTAATAAACTGCACCCTCTCACCAAATATGCATGTACTTGTGAGTTTACAATAATTTTGTTTGTTGTGAAAGTTTTGCCGTCTTATTTGCAAATTAGTAAAACGTTAAAAATTATAGTAGTAAATACTTGAGTAACCTTAGGAAGTTGGTTTCCGTTACTTTAAATTGTGAATACACTCCCAGGTTACATCATAGGTTTATGTAAAATACAAATGCTCTCCAAAATAATATTACATTGCAGTGTAAACTAGGCCTACCATTTCCTGTTTTAGCTTTATATGGAAGATTTATGTATATAGTTTTTTTTTATATACTGCTGCTTGAGAGTTTTTTTAAGCCTACGTATGTCATTATAAGCAATTACAAATTAGACTTCGGTTTTTCAAGCTGTTTCACAGATACTATATATATCTACTATATAAAAATAAGTCGGGTTTTCCTTCCTGACGCTATAACTCCAGAACGCACGAACCGATTTCCACGGTTTTGCATTCGTTGGAAAGGTCTCGGGCTCCGTGAGGTTTATAGCAAAGAAAATTCAGGAAAAATTTTAACAGAAAAGCGGGAAAATCTTTTTTTACATACAGCGCCATCTCTGATACATAGCATGTACTACAAATCAAGTAGATGGCGCCGGTGAGTGATACATTGTTTGACAGCTACTCATTGTTCTCTGCTCAGTGATGTGACAAACTTTCATGTGACAAACAATTGTGAAAAAAAAGTAAAAAAAATAAGTTATTCGTTTCCTAACATTTCAATTGGAAACCATCAAATCAATCACGTGTATTGTGCAAATTTTTATTCAATTTCAACAGCAGGCATTTGTCTTTAAGGTGGTAAGTTGAACTGTGTAAATTATGTGGATCGTGCATTTGAGGTTAAATTCACCACTCTGTCCATAGTCCAAAATGCCTAGAGGACGACGTGCGAACATCGGCCGCCGCACGAGACATGCAAGCCAGCAACAAGTGTATTCACAGAACTTAAGCGAAGAAAGACAAAATATAATAAGAGAAAATGCCCGATTGAGACAACGCGTGAGCACACGAAGATCATTGGCATCATACAATCGCTTGGCATTCCAATATGATCCCACTGCGAACTACAGTGATGATGAAAATTTAGATATTGGACCAATGACGACTATATGCCGATATTGCAATGCGTTAAAGTTCAAAAGAGAAACGGCTGGATTGTGCTGCGCAAGTGGAAAAGTCAAACTGGATCCATTACTTACACCACCACAGCCACTGAAACCATTGTTCGATGGAAGTGATCCCGATTCCAGCCATTTTCTTCAACACATCCTTGAATACAATAACTGCTTTCGCATGACTTCCTTTGGAGCTAATATCATTCGAGAAGGCGGCTTCATGCCGACTTGCAAGGTAAAAGATACAACACACATAACCAATCACTCCTATGTTACACCTATGTTACAACTTACAACTTACTATGTTTGTTTGCAATTACAGATACAAGGACAAATATATCATTTGCATGGTTCAATGGTGCCAACACCAGATGAACCGCATCAATTTCTGCAAATATATTTCATTTCGTCGATGGTGGATCAGCTGAATGTGCGGTGCAATATACAGGGAACACAACAGTTAAAGAGACGAATTATTGAACAGTTGCAAGCATTTTTTCACGCTAATAATGCTGTGGTTAATATGTTCAAAACAGCATTGGAACGAATGCCATCGGATACGCACAAATTTGTCATAAGAGCGGATTGTACCCCAACAGGTGAACATGTGCGAAGATTCAATGCACCCACCGTTAATGATGTTGCTGCAATTATTGTTGGCGATCCAACTAAATCGCGAGACATTGTCGTTCAGCGAAGAAGCAATATCATGCATCGTGTAAACGAGACACATCGTTTGTACGATGCGTTACAATATCCAATCATTTATTGGCAAGGGCAAGACGGATACGACATCACGTCGAAGATGGTCGATCCAATTACAGGTACAATATTCACACACTAATTATTGCTATTATTATTGCTATTATTGCTATTATTGGTTTCCATTAACAATTCATTTAATTTTGCATTTTCAGGCGTATCAACGAATAAAAATCTAAGCGCAATGAATTACTATGCGTATCGTATGATGATTCGTACACATGAGGAGAATGTCATTCTGAAGTGCCGTCGGCTATTCCAGCAATTCGCTGTCGACATGTATGTCAAAGTCGAGACCGAACGTTTAGCGTTCATCCGATTCAATCAGGCAAAGCTACGATCTGAGGACTATATACACTTGCGTGATGCTATTCATTCAGATGGTGATGTTCAGAATATTGGACGTCTGACGATTCTCCCATCATCTTATATCGGAAGCCCACGCCACATGCACGAATACGCTCAAGACGCTATGACGTACGTGCGAAATTATGGAACTCCGGATTTATTTATTACGTTCACATGCAATCCGAAGTGGACGGAAATTGAACGTGAGTTGGAACCGGGCCAAAAACCGCAAGATCGCCATGACATAATCGCCAGAGTATTTCAGCAAAAACTCAAGGTTATGATGGATGTGCTTACTAAGTATCGAGTTTTTGGTGACACACGTTGTTATATGTACTCGGTGGAATGGCAGAAGCGTGGACTACCGCATGCTCATATCCTAATTTGGTTGCTGAACAAATTACATTCAAATGAAGTGGATGACATCATATCAGCTGAAATTCCTGATCCAGTCACTGATCCCCATCTACACGACATTGTGACGACACAGATGGTCCATGGACCGTGCGGTGCATTAAATCCATTATCGCCTTGCATGGCTGATGGAAAGTGCACAAAACGATATCCGCGACCGTTAGTTGCTGAAACAGTCACAGGGAACGATGGATATCCAGTTTATCGTCGGCGTTCAAAAGAAGATAATGGTCGAACTATCAAAGTTAAAGTTCAAAATCAAGAGATTGAGATCGGAAATGAATTCATTGTACCATATTGCCCGCTGCTATCACGAATTTTCGAAACACATGCAAACGTTGAGAGTTGTCATTCGGCCAAATCAATCAAATATTTGTGCAAGTACGTCACAAAAGGCAGCGACATGGCTGTGTTTGGTATTGCGTCGGAAAATGCGAATGACGAAATCAGCAACTTCCAAATGGGCAGATACGTCAGTACTAATGAAGCACTGTGGCGATTATTGTCATTTCAAATTCATGAAAGATATCCCACAGTTGTGCATTTAGCAGTGCATTTGGAAAATGGCCAAAGAGTTTACTTCACTGAGGCTAATGCGGCACAACGAGCTGAGAGACCACCATCGACAACATTGACTAGCTTCTTTGCAATATGTGAAGCAGATCCATTCGCAGCGACGCTGATGTACGTTGAAATGCCCAAGTATTACACTTGGAATCAATCAACAAAGAAATTCCAACGTCGCAAACAAGGAACCCCAGTTCCAGATTGGCCACAGGTGTTTTCCACTGATGCACTAGGTCGCATGTATACTGTTCATCCTAGAAATGATGAATGTTTTTATTTGCGACTGCTGTTGGTACATGTACGTGGACCAAAATCATTCGCGCATTTGAAAACTGTGAATGGCCACCAATGCCAAACATATCGAGAAGCATGTCAACTATTGGGTTTGCTGGAGAACGATTCTCATTGGGATTTAACACTTGCGGATTCAGTTGTTTCATCAAATGCGTACCAAATACGAACGCTGTTCGCAATTATCATCACCACATGTTTTCCTTCACAACCAATTCAGTTATGGAACAAATACAAAGACGACATATGTGAAGATATCTTGCATCGCTTGCGCATTCAAACGAATAATCCTGACATCCAAATAACCGATGAAATCTACAATGAAGGATTGATTCTGATTGAGGATCAATGCTTGACTATTGCAAACAAGCTACTGATTGAAGTAGGAATGATTGCGCCAAATCGATCGATGCACGATGCATTCAACCAAGAATTAAATCGAGAGCTGCAATACAATGTTGATTCATTGCAGGAATTCGTTCGAAATAATGAGCCGTTGCTGAATGAACAGCAAAAACAAGTATACGAAACATTAATGCAAGCGGTGGACAATAATACTGGTGGTCTATTCTTCCTGGACGCACCTGGAGGAACAGGGAAAACATTTGTCATTTCATTTATTTTGGCCACTATTCGATCAAGATGTGACATAGCTTTGGCGTTAGCATCATCTGGAATTGCGGCGACTCTTCTAGATGGCGGTCGTACTGCACATTCTGCGCTTAAGTTGCCACTCAATTTAAACACAATTGATATTCCAACATGCAATATTTCCCGATCCAGTGCAATGGGAAAATTGTTGATGCAATGCAAGCTCATTGTTTGGGATGAGTGCACAATGGCACATAAGAAATCACTTGAAGCACTTAACTTCACACTGAAGGATCTTCGGCGAAATAACAACATCTTTGGCGGCTTGATGATATTGTTGGCAGGCGATTTCAGGCAGACGTTGCCAGTAATTCCCCGTGGAACGCCTGCAGATGAATTGAATGCTTGCCTGAAGGCATCACCTTTATGGAATAACGTAAAAACATTATCGCTAACCACTAATATGAGAGTTCAACTTCAAAATGATCAAAGTGCTGCACAATTTTCCAAACAATTGTTAGCTGTTGGAAATGGAAAAGTCCCAGTTGATGCGACATCTGGATTAATTACTCTTACCAACGAATTTTGCCGATTTGTAGACTCTCAATTAGCTCTTATTGAAAATGTTTTCCCAAACATTAGTGAGAATTATCAGAATTATGCTTGGTTAAGTCAACGAGCAATTCTTGCCGCAAAGAATAATGATGTACACGCACTGAATTTCACCATTCAATCAAAAATTGCTGGCGATTTGGTGACATACAAATCCGTTGATTCCATAAGAGATCCCGATGATGTAGTAAATTATCCAACGGAGTTTTTGAACTCTCTGGAGTTACCAGGATTTCCACCACATAACTTGCAACTCAAAGTTGGTACAGTTATTATGATATTGCGTAATTTGAATCCACCGCGACTTTGCAACGGTACTCGACTTTCGGTAAAAAGACTTATGCCGAATTTGATTGAGGCAACCATTATTAACGGAAAGTACGCAGGTGAAAATGTATGTATTCCTCGAATACCAATGATTCCGACTGATCTTCCGTTTGACTTCAAACGATTGCAATTTCCAGTTCGCCTTGCGTTCGCAATGACAATTAACAAGTCGCAAGGCCAATCGCTTAGTGTTTGCGGGATAAATTTAGAAAATCATTGTTTTTCACATGGGCAGTTATACGTTGCGTGTTCACGAGTTGGGAAACCATCCGCTTTGTTTGTGTTAACGTCAGACCAAAAAACAAAAAATGTGGTTTACCAAAGAGCACTTCAATGAAACGTATTTACTTTGGATTCACTTTCATTTACTTAGAGAAGTTCAATTCATTACTGTTGTGAAATGAAATAAAATTTTTCCTTTTCAAATATAAAAAAAATGTTTCTTCATGTTTTAATCACCAAACAAAATGTTGCATAAAACGAAGCCATCTGGTGGCGAAACGGAGTTCGCCGGGTTTGCTAGTGTATATATATATATATATATATAAAATAATTATTATTTTTTTTTAATTTACTTTAATTTCAGAGCCCTTCCTAACATAAATTTGTTTAAAGATAAAAAAA
Source organism: Clitarchus hookeri (assembly GCA_002778355.1). NCBI lineage: Eukaryota > Metazoa > Arthropoda > Insecta > Phasmatodea > Phasmatidae > Clitarchus > Clitarchus hookeri. The sequence continues at coordinate 17,782 of NQII01003918.1, forward strand.
TTGACTGGAAATTGTGTATTTAAGAAATGACTAAGCAACTTCAGTAAGCCCCAAAAAGGTCGTCTTAAGATTTTTTTTTAAGGAAAGTCTGGGAAACCGCAATACACGTTAAGTAACTTGGGGCTAAGACATTCAGGCATTTTAAATCATCACTAATTAAATCTCTAAACCCACATGTTTTAGTAGTCACGTTAATAAGTTAATAGTATAAACTGGCATCAAACAAATGATACTGAATATTCAGACCTTAATACATCAACACTGGCATGCCCTCATCCACTTTTCCTCTGTCATTCAGCATCTCGGTAAGCTGCACCCAGTACTGCATCTTAGTGTTTGATGTAAACTGCGGGGTAAATTTTCCCCGCAGTAAGTCTTGGTGGCTCTCCATGAAATCCAACATTATACTTTGCTGGCGTTCTGTAATGCGTCCTTGGCAAGACGTTATTCCAGTAATTGCAACGAAAAAGAAAGATGTGATAATTGCAGAACAAACACGCCTTCACGTCTGGAAGAGCAAAGTGACAAAGACTCCCGCCCAAAAGTAGTCACAGATCGGCGTTGTTACCAACGATGATTGCTCATATTTCCCATCAAGTTTAAGAAACTACATAGGATTTTTAGCTCGTATATAACTAATTTTCAAGGATTTATAGTTTACGGCAAACGTTAAATATTATTATTATTTTAAAATTGGTTCTAATTACATTTTTTCAACACATTCCTGCAAATCCAATACAAATATTCATAGTTAAATTTTTTTTTGTAGGTTGCCGAACATGCAAGCAGACAAGGCTTGGGTAGAGTAGGTGTATATAGTCGTTTGAGCCAAAGATACCTGAATGTGCTTGCCTTTGAAACGACTGAGTACTCTGAATACCAATTTTATGACAACTTTGTTTTCGTCGGACGAGAGACAGTGGGTTCGTGGCGACGTGGGCAGTTCCCGACGAAACTTAGAATAAGCCCCCAGGTAGTGGGAAGGCGCCTTTACCATTCCACTAGTAGAGAAATTCCTGCCATTCCTTCTTCAACGCATTCACTTCCTGTGATATTTTATTTTCAAAACTGTCCACTGTACGCTCTTTTATACATACTGTCGTTTTATTTACATTCCACTTTTTTATTTACAACGGCCATTCTTAGGTTGACGCTAATGCTTTATATCTTAATTTGTACAATATTTATATTTGGTCTTCTAAATCACTTATGTTACTTTTAGTCTGTTTGCATTCTCCATACCACTATTTACAGTTTTCCTTATGCTATCTTTTACGCCATTAATTTTGTTATTTAAAGTTTCGCGTACACTCCGGTTTGATAGAAATTTTCCTAGTCAACATTGACTGCGATGTTCATTCTTTCTTCCAGAGATGTGAGTGAAGTCAGCGCCGTTAGCATTATCGCGCCGGGTACTGGTGGCTCGCCATCCGGGTACTGGCGATATCCTGGAATGATTGCTGCCCGCCCGAGGGGGAGGGGAAGGACGCACAGGTGAAGTGGTGGTATGTAACTACATAAACTTACATCCAGAAATGACACACATCTACGCCTTATGCTGGATTCGAATTGAGGAGTTTGAGGACCCCATGGTTGTTGCCTACAACGTATATGCTTGAAACTTTCGGGGATTGATACAGATCGTCCTACGTGAGCGATTGTCTAAAAATTCATGCATATTATGATACTTCCTCTGGTTTAGAGACCACGCATTCGTAATTTGTATGTAATAGTGCAAAAACTTCAACTAAATGTATTTCAAACATTTATTTAACATTACGCCATGGAAAACTAACTAAATCGAATCCTTTGCCTTTAGGGTGAAGAAGAGTTTGTGTGGCTGCGGTGAGTGAGAAGAACCGATTGCAGTGTAAACATTGCCCTAAATATGTAAACAGCTATGTTAAAACAATCAATCAATTATATCCCTAGCTCAACTTGCTGAACAATACACACACTTGAACAAGAGGCCCCAGTCAGTTTAATAGACCAATATTGAATATTTAAACATTGTACAAGCAATCACCGACATAAATATGTAAACAATAATGTTGAAGCAATCAATCAATTTTATCCCTGGCTCAACTTTCTGAACTACACACACACTTTAACAAGTGGCACCAGCCAGTTTGTAGACCATGAATATGCAAACAGTTATGTACTAGTAATCACTGCTTAACATCTTTCAGCCAGCAAGTCAATAGTGACGGAGCAATGGAACAAGGTTTCTGGCCAACCTGAAATTAGGAAGGATTTTGCCATGGCATTTATCAAGGAAAAATCACAACATTTACCTGGAATAATTTTGATAAACCATTTTTTTTTAATTATATATATATCAAAATTACAATGTGATACCATTGCACCACTTTGCCCATACATAAATACAGAAAGTACTTATTACAAGTAAAAAAAAAAACACATTGGTCAAAAAATTGAAGATAATCTTCTACCAATATAGTCTTATTTGTGCAAAATTTTCTTTTTGTTTTTCTTTATTTTTCGCACTTCTACTTGTAGCATCATTAGTTTTTTTAGAAAGCACTATGACAACAAAAAAATCACCCGAAAGTATTCTAATACAATCTGGGCAAACTGGAAACTCTGGAGCAACTTTCAATTATTGCATTAACTTTGCCTTAACACCTGAACGGGACTCTATAAGGAACGTGCGGAATTTGTTGACGAATAGGGAATGAATACGACGCGATAGTACAGATGCATGTTCAGTGGGGTACAAGAAATTGGCATTGCCATATTGTTTCATAGAAACATGAATGTCCCCTGTTGTGAATGACTCCTCTCATGAAGATAAATTTTTTTGTGCAGACACCATATCTCAGTTTGCTGCACATCCACCCGGTTCAGTTTCCTCACTAGTTTCACTGTTCACTGGGTTTGTTAAAGATATGCCAGCAAAATATTTCTTGAAATCATATTTCAGCAGCACACATGTAGAGAAATCCAACTCACAATTGCTATCATGAGAGGGCATCAACAACTGATTGCTGATAACACTCCTGATAGCTGACCTGAAATTGAAACAGTCTGGTGTGACGTGAAACCCTTTACTCCTAGTTACAGAGAAAACATTTTCAAGACAATCTTGTGTAAGTCGTCGTGTCATTAGAAATTTAAAATTGAATTTTCCTTGTAGCTCATTCCGCAGCTGCTTTGATGCCGAAATGTTGAGAAGCCAGCCTTTCATACATGGAGAAACTGCTCTTTTTGAATTTATAAGATTTGATGAATATAACTTTTTATGTTGTAAACACTTTTGCATTTGACTTCTGGGCAGAGTTGAATACATCTAACAAAGAATCAAATTTGTTTATGAAGTTTGTAGTCGTACCTGGCATGTTTTTTAAAGCAACATGTGTCAGTATACCACGGCTAACGGAGTGATTCTGAAGCTGGGTTGTTAGACAAACTCTCATAGGTGAAAAAGATGGCATTTCTGTGTTTTTTTTAAATTTATTTTAGGAGCCAGTCTTGGGTTCATGAGCTTATCTTTCTCATTAAATTCCACTATATGTTGAAAAGAGGCCAAATTTATATTTTACATGACATAAAATTTTTTTAAATTATTCCTGGTGGACTTCAAGAGAAGGGGTGCATCGAATAACATGTAAATATTTTCTCCGTTTGAAACTATGTATGGCCTATCAGATGAGACATCAAAAAGTCTGTGCATTTTTAAGTTGTTAGGGCCTTGGTCACAAACTATTGCTTTAACTATGAGACCTGTTTCCTGAACTATTTTGTCGCTACTCGGCCACCTGAGTTATACAGGGAGTGGCCAGTAGTTCATATNTATTGCTTTAACTATGAGACCTGTTTCCTGAACTATTTTGTCGCTACTCGGCCACCTGAGTTATACAGGGAGTGGCAGAGTGTTAGTTAGTTAATTTTTATTGGTGCAGACTAATGACGCCTNTAGTTAATTTTTATTGGTGCAGACTAATGACGCCTGAGGATGTTGCTTTACAAATACTCGTATTCTCGGTTATTTAACACACTAGGATTTTATTTATCAGAAGGTCACAGTTATTACACACCCTGGCGAGACTGAGACCCCCTCTAGTCGTAAGCCTGAAGGGCTGGTGAGCTGAATACTATGCGTCGGGGAAGGTTTGTTGAAGGGAGACGTTTCTCTACTTATCTCTGACTGCAGCTTTTGGTGAGTTGTCGTCGTTGGTACCAAGACCTGGTGAGTTGGGTGGCCTGGGTTCAAGCCCTCGGACTGGCTCTCGTTGGCGTGCTGTACTCTGCTGGCTCCTTCCTGCGGCTTAGACTGACTCTCCCGGAAGTCCAGGATTGGTTTCCCGGAACTTGTGCATTCTCTGCTACCTCGGCTCGCGTCCCCGTCCTCTCCGCTTCGCGCTGCTCGACCGACTGTGAACACCTCACTACAACTGCTCCCAAAACCTGGCTGCTCCTAAATTTAACCCGTCTCTCGATATATTCAAATTGGCTGTCAGCGATTTGTGTCGAGAGAAACAGGGACTTCCCCGGCGTAACTCGCACATTTTTTTGTATAGGATTTCGGCCTCGTCAGCGACTCGCTCGCTCAAACTATGGATGGAGGGAGGGAGGGGCGCGGCANTTTTTTGTATAGGATTTCGGCCTCGTCAGCGACTCGCTCGCTCAAACTATGGATGGAGGGAGGGAGGGGCGCGGCAAGCATCTCGGGGGTTCCCAGCAGCTGTGTCTGCACTAATTTGGGCCGGGGGTTACCCTGATTCCTTCGCAGAGGGCTTATATCAGCTAATTTTCGGGACTTTCCCTTTTTCCTTCGGCTGCGGTTCATCCCAGCGTATTCTTATATCTCGGGACATCCCTGGGGATTATTTCTCAGGGTGTGAATACAGCGCAATTCCTATCCTCTGTGCCCGCCACATGTCAATCCCCCATGTCTAATTTCGCTGTTGAACATCCTGTATACAGCGTTGGCTATGTGTTTTGAATCTATCCGGGTCCACTGCTCTGTGTCTGTGCGCTTGTTGGCAATCGCGGCTGCCCGCACACACGTGTTTGTGTGACAGCTGTGAAGCTATCTCCTTCCCCTACTCTCGTCTAGCTGAAGCTCCCTTTTTCCCCTCTTCCAGCTCTGACCTACTGAGGGAGGTTTGTTATCTGTGGAAAGGTCGTTGCCTTGCACGTCTCTGGTTTGTCTCACGGTTTCAGCCTTCACAACTCTAAGCGAGGGGGGGGGGTCTCAGAATCTCGCAGTTTGACATTAGATACTAACACAATTACAAACAATGTAACACTGGCTACATAACACGCTTTTCTTACATTACTACAAAAACATTTTACAGTGGTTAATTACCATTCTCCTCTGTTCTGCCGCACGCATTTCTCGTGATAAACAACACAACATTACCCTGGCAGCAACGTGAACACACTTTATTTATGAGGGCTGGTAGGCCTCTCAACTAAAAAACGTCCTGGCGGCCTTTTTTTTCACACTATGACTCGGGCTNTTATTTATGAGGGCTGGTAGGCCTCTCAACTAAAAAACGTCCTGGCGGCCTTTTTTTTCACACTATGACTCGGGCGGCAAAAACACACATACTTCTCATCTCGGCCGAAGTCTTAAATCTCTAATTCTAACACATATTACACTAACAAATATCGGTCACTTAACACCAGGCAAATCTGGCGGCAAACAACTGTGATAAACAATATATAAACATCGATAAACAATAATAACAACACTCAAACCTTGTGGGGAAAACCACTTGTAAACACCACTGGTAAACAATTCTTAACCTTGGTAAAAAGTAAAATAACTGTTGATACACAGTGGTAAACAGTGCNTTATTTATGAGGGCTGGTAGGCCTCTCAACTAAAAAACGTCCTGGCGGCCTTTTTTTTCACACTATGACTCGGGCTGCAAAAACACACATACTTCTCATCTCGGCCGAAGTCTTAAATCTCTAATTCTAACACATATTACACTAACAAATATCGGTCACTTAACACCAGGCAAATCTGGCGGCAAACAACTGTGATAAACAATATATAAACATCGATAAACAATAATAACAACACTCAAACCTTGTGGGAAAACCACTCGTAAACACCACTGGTAAACAATTCTTAACCTTGGTAAAAAGTAAAATAACTGTTGATACACAGTGGTAAACAGTGCNGTAAACACCACTGGTAAACAATTCTTAACCTTGGTAAAAAGTAAAATAACTGTTGATACACAGTGGTAAACAGTGCGACTGATCTCTAATCCTAACACATACTTAACTAATATCCCTCACTTAACAGCAAGCAACTCTTTGGCGGTAATTGACTGTTAAACAATATATAAACATTGGTAAACATAAATTAATTGGTGACACACAAGGATAAACGAAAAGTAAACACTGGTAAAAATGACCTCTCGAACCAGGCTGCACGTCTCTCACTTAGCACTTATAGGACTGAAATACTGAAAATAATCATTTACTGTACACTCAGGAAACGAGAATTTTTTTTTTATTATTATTATTTTATATATATATATATATATATATATATATATTTGTTGCACTTATTTCTGTGTCTGATAGGGCTTCGCGCCCTGGTTGTCCTCAGCGGGCCACACACGGTATACACTCTCACTTGTGTCGCACAGAGTCTGTTCTTGGTTGTCTTGGCTCGTACCCTGGATCCCGCGGAGCCTGTATCTGCGTCGATCCCTATACAGGTTGAGCCTTTCTCCGTTCTGGCAGCTGCGCCAGGGCTGTATCCGGCTGGCTTTGTTTACTTCCGTCCGGGTAAGGGACCCCCCTACTACCTCCTGCACTGGGTCCGCGGCATTGTGCAGGGGGGAGAGGGGTCCGTCGTCATCCTCCCGTTCAGGCGTGGCTGGGTCATCTGTAGGAGGTTGCTCCGCGTCTTCGGGTGGGCTGCTTTCCTTCGGCACATCCACTTCTCTTGGATACTTTCTTGGGTTCGAATCTCCGTTGGTGTTAGCTCGTAGGGGGCGTATTGGGGTCGCCCAATGTGTAATAATTTGATGTTGGCCCTGTTTCCTCTCTTCATTTTCTTTTTTCTCTGCGTCCGCTTCCTGCCTCCCTTCGTTCTCGTGCGGTCTCCCTTCACTTCCGTCTTTGCTCTCACTCGCCTGTTCCCTTTTGCTCGTTACTCCTCGCTTCGTCTTGCTTTCTCACCCGTCTCCTTCCCACGCTCATCCCCGCGAGCGTCAGTTCCGGCCATCATTCTGGCCTTCTTTATCTCCCGTTCACGTACGGCAGGGGAAAAGGATCTTGCCGCCCTCCCAGGCCGCACTACTGTCTGACACATCCGCTCAGGCGTCCTTGGGACACGTGTTGAGATAGGGTGGCGGGATACCGGCTCTGTGGGCCGGAACCGCGCGGCTTGCTTCAATCAAATGGCCTCGAAATGTATAGGAAGACAGTGTAAATTGTTTTAATTTGTCACTATGTTCAAAGCAGGGTTGATAAAATTCATGATTTTTTTTTTCTAATCAAAATAATTGGATTTATTTGATTTAAATCAGATTTTTTTTATTTATTTACATATTCCCATCTTTTTTAATTTGGAAGTCAGTTATTATTCAAAAAAATATCTCTTTGTTTATTTTAATTATATTTTAATTTATAAAATAAAAAAGAATCAACATTGCAGTTCTTCTAAAATTATCAATATTAATCACATTCAAACAAAAAATCAACCATGAAAAATTAAGAAAATCAACGACTTAAAATTTACAAAATCTGTTTGGCTGGTACATAATAATTTTTTCCTATTCAGGTTCTTTAAAAGGAAAACTAATTTGGCTGCCTTCTCTGTGCCTAACATAATTTCTTATTTTCGTATGCACCAAATTAAACATTGAAAATATTCTTTCCACCCCAGCGGAAGATGCAACAGCACTTAGCATTTGCTTTATTATCTGTAATTCTGCTTCAGTTGTACATTTTTTCATGTTGTGGATTGCTAACCACCAATCAGTAGGGGCAGTTTTCTGTATGACTTGTTCATCAACTAATACTCCAGTGAAAGGCTCAACTTTTGCATTCAAACGAATAATGCTATTCATCAAACTGGTTCCTGTCTCTCCATAGCTTTCTCGCAAAAATTGTAAGGCTGCATCACTTTCGTCGCTTGACAACTTTTCTTGGGGCAGTTTTGGATTCACCATGTAAGCTAGATAGTGAGCCGGTGTCATCGCTTGGCGATAACGTTTCATGACAATCTTCATTTGAATCATATGTAGTTCCTCCTTTAGTTGGTCAATCAATTCCTTCCAGACAAGTACGCTATCTGAAATGGTACACTTATCGCTCTGAATCTTGTCCAGAGCTTTGGCTATTGGCTCTAGTTGTGCCATTAGACCTTCTGCATTTCTTTTAAAACTCATATTTTGTATGAGGTTTCTAATGACACAGCTAATTTCCTCTTTATTTTCATCTGCTATTTGCATCAAAATCGGCCAGTTTTTAACATAGCTCTTTAGTGAATCACACATTGTGTTCCATCTTACTTCTTGTGGCATTACTAAACTATTCGCCTTGGTGAGTGAATATTTAGAATGCGCGAAATGATTGTTTCTGAAGTACTTGATAACTTTCAGAACATGTGTTGTAGCATCTGGAATTTCTAAATCTTTAGCCAATATGTTAAGAATATGCGCAGAACATCCGTAGGTAACTATAGGTACATTAACTTCCGCGCCATTATCGTCAGCAGTGTTTGTTTGAAGCTGCTTACACATTTTTGCGATGTTAGCTGCGTTATTCGATACAACACTTCTAACTTTGCAGTTAAAAAGTTTTTCTGCTTTTTGTATACTTTCATTTGCCACAGTTTCTAAGTAGTCGGCAGTGTGACTGTGGTCTGCCGTATCAATGGCATCAACCAGGACAGTTTTATCATTATTCGTTGAAACACATGTGCAAATGATAGTGTCGTTTTGTATCTTAGACCGCCCATCAATTGACAATGTTACAGTTTTATTCTCTAAATCTGATCTACTTTTGTTTTGTTCGTCCTTGAAAATTTCATTGAGCAGCTTTCCACAAATATCAAATCGATTTGGAGGAACGTAACCTGGCCGTAACATACTCATCAATTTCTTGAACTCTTCTTGCTCCGTGTGCAGAAATGAGGTATTAGTTGCGTAAAAATACTTTGCTACTTGCAAATCCAAAATATGTTTCTGCGTGGCATCTGTTTTTACAACGTAGTCATCTAATTTTTTTCAGCCTAAACCAGCGCTCTGATTTGCTTTAGGTAAGGAACTAGCAGATGCAGAAGACACCGAGGCACAAGCATTTTCGTTTACACCTAAAACAAACATCTCTATAATAATATGTCTTGTAAGTAAATGTCCTGGTAATTTTTTTACCAGCAACAAGGCCTGATCTCATACGAACGTGCGGTATCCGTTATCACCAAAGAAAGCGGCGTGATATCCTGCTGGATATTGTAAGAGATAAAATAAATCACACCACATAACTACATAAGTTGTAAAAATGTATGACAAACAAAAATCATAGTACTGTTAATAAAACAAATAGTAAGTTACCCGAGCTCACGGTGGCACTGCTGCCGACGTCGCTTGAGTCAATGTTCCGATTGCGATCCTTTTCTGCCACACATATTTCTAAATGTTTTTTCATTCTCGCTACTAAACCCATTAACTCCTTAGTACAACTTTTACACACCACTTTGTTAATCTTTCCGCAAGCAGACTTTTTTTCATCAAAATAAACCCATACAGCATCTTTTTTTCTTCCAGCCATTTTGTTGTATTCATGCTTTCACTAATCAATCACGAATGACCAGGCGAAAACACATTAAGTCGTGAGTTTACATCTCTGGGAATACCCAAACTCTGTAGATAAACATAGCATTGCACGTATGTGTGCACCGTAGTTTATGTCGGGGAAGTCCCTTGACAATTTTTGGTCGATTTTGTTGCATTAATAAAGGTATTGATTTAAATCAAGGAATTTAAAAAAAAATCACCTGATTTTAATCACTGATTTAAATCAGGTGATTTAAATCATCTCAATCCTGGTTCAAAGTTTTTGTCTTTTTAAAATTTTAATATATGTCTGTTTGTGTTTCTTTTTTTACTGACGTTTTTGGATTGTGCAGTGGTTTCGTAGAAATGATAGTTAACCATCTTGTTTTTGGTTTTTTAAGTTTTATATAGATATGGATTTTTACCAGGGTCACAATAACCAGCCTAAACTGCTGCTTACGTGGTTCACAAATTCAAACAGAAAGGTTGATTAATGCTTTTAAAATATTTTTTTCTAAACTATATTTTTATGTTCTTGTAATGCACGAAGGCAAATTACTTCACAATTATCTTCATCCACAATCACAAATACCAACCTGTACCACACGCCCGCCAAGTTTCCATAGTAAAACTCAGTAACGAATGCCCGAAGGGCTTCCTTAATCAATAGTGACGTCACATGAACACTAGAATGGGCTTCGAATACCTCCTTTCGTTAGGAAACAAAATTCGAGGAATAATGAATATTTTTGTCGGCAGGAAACTAAACTAATAACTTAGAATAAACCCCCACTGGCTGACTGCGGGCTGCAATATTCCCTGTGGCTGCGGACTGACAATGCTGCCAACTTGGATATTTACTTGGTAAGTCTCATGGTTCGCATTTCCGTCGGGAGTGTTTATTGCGCTTTCTCGGCGCGGACTATGCTCAGTAGCCAATGGGCCATGGCCTCGTTGCTGACAATATTGGCATATGTCACTACCAGTGTTCATGTGCCCTTGTTTATTGGTCTGCTGTTTGACAGGCTGGTTTGTGGTCCTGGGCTGGAGGTTGACAGGCCTAGGTGGGTTTCTCAGTTCTGTACAGCCTCGACTTTGCTTCCGGGCTTTATTTTTATTTTTAGGAGCAATGCACCTCCTTGTGGGTGTCTGCGCACAGTACTGCTGGGGGGGAGGGGGCGGGGGTTGTTGCCGGTCCTTCTTACCATGACCCACGGTCTGCCAACCGTCGTCCTGCTGTGGCTGGTTCTGTGGTTGTTTCCCATTGGCGGTTGGGTGCAGAGGGGTGCCTGTGTTGACAAGCCCTCTCATCCTTTGTTGTCCTGCGAGCCCTCAAAGGGCTGCACTCGCATGCTTCTTTCTTCTTGGAGAAGTGTACCTAAAATAACCTGCACTATAAAAATGTTCCGTACAAAACCACACTCACTGACCTTTTCCCATTACTGGGAGCCTGCTAGGCTTGTGTGGCCCAACTGGAATTTAATAGCCAGCTAAACCTTGGTAACCTAATTCAATGTGCTTAAAGGGCTGGTTGTACTTGTTTCTGCTAGCACTTAGCAAGTGCACAGTAGCGAGTAGAACTGAGCGTCGGTCCCTCGCTGAAGTTGTGGAGCTCCTCTGGGCACATCCGTCCTCTCCGGGCGCTGCAGCGCGACTCTCAGTCCAAATTATCACGCTTTCAAAATGTAAAATACTTTAACTCTTTTGTAAATAATCAAAACAGTTTTCTATTGGCTAATGTGCGCATGGTGTAGTTGTACATCTTCTGGCCTCACCAATGTCAGCATGCATGCAAACGTATTTTCGGCCGGTAGCCATGGATTAAGGAGAAACTTTTAAAAAGGGATGAAATTGTTTGTGGAAATGTTGGTATGTTTTTGCAAAATGTACTGATACTTTTAACATGATTTTGCTTCAATTTTTGCCGCTTTCATCGATGTTTGAAATGTAGTTGGTGATTCCAATCACCATTTTGCTACAGCAATAAGCAATTAATTTAAATTTGTAGGTAAATATGTTATTCAAGAATTTTACTGCCACAAATAACTACATTTATTTTAAACTTGTGTCTTTGTACTTAATTTAAATATATTTCTCCAAACACATTCCTTACAATTCTCAAAAACGTGAAGTCTTTTGTGAGCACATTTGATGAACATTCTATTTACGTACTCATATTAATTACGAATGTAATTTTGGAATCCCAGTTTTTTTTTAATTAGTCCTAAAAACTAAGGATAAGATTAAGCCTCTACAGATTAAATTAGCATGACATTATTAAAGAAATATTTTATACGTAAGCCTATGAAACAGGCATAAACAGTAGCATATAACATAAAAATTATGAAGTAATTTTCAACTATAGCATTATTAATATTTGAGGCAGTGAGTTCCAAAACTTGATAAGTGCAGAAAATGAAAACAATAAGTTAGCTGTGGAATTGGACTGAGATAGTGCCCCTGCACCATATTACGCAAAGGATTTTAATGTAAACTGTTTATTTTGTACCTTTATTAAGGTTTAAAATCTGGATTTTTTTCTAAACTTTATAAGATATGCCTTTATTTTGGTCCAGAACTTCATAAATGAACAATCGTCATGTTGTGTCAAAACTTTATACACTGGTGGAAAATTAAAAATGAACACCACTAAAGCAGTGATGTAGAAACCTCATATGCTCATGGGGCACTGATAGAGGGCAGTACATGAAATGATTAACGNACCACTAAAGCAGTGATGTAGAAACCTCATATGCTCATGGGGCACTGATAGAGGGCAGTACATGAAATGATTAACGGTGCTGTGCTGTGTACAGAGTAGGAATCGTGTGCAAAGCATTACACTGCTAAAGTGCTAAACCCAACACAACTGTAGTTGACTAGCATTTGCCTGTGTGTAGTAAGCAGTGTAGACATGCCACGATGGCATAGATGACCACACTTCATGCAATTAACGGACTTTGAACGAGGTCGTATTGTGGGCCTGAGGGAGGCTGGATGNGGCATAGATGACCACACTTCATGCAATTAACGGACTTTGAACGAGGTCGTATTGTGGGCCTGAGGGAGGCTGGATGGACCTTCCAAAGAATTGCCTAACGCGTAGGACGTGAAGTGTCTGCTGTGCATCATTGGTGGTGCCGGTGGTTCAATGATGGTGCCCATGCGCGTCAACCGGGATCCAGACGGCAGCGGCATACGGATTCCCGCCTGGACTGCCGCATCAGACTAGCACCCATCGCTGATCACACAGCGACCACCGCTCAAATTAGGGCCACTGTTGCAACCAGGGTGTCAGATAGGACCATCACCAACTGTTTGCTGGACGCTGGGCTACGATCAAGGGTGCCGCTCACCAGGCTTCCTCTCACACCTCATCACCTTGCAGCCCGCCTGGGGTGGTGTCCCTAATAATGCAACTGGAGGGATGAATGGCGCGGAGTTGTGCTTAGTGATGAGAGCAAATTCTGCCTTGGCGCCAGTGACAGTCGACCAGGAGAGCGGCAACAACCATAGTGTATACGGCAGCGACATACAGGACCAACTCCTGGCATCGTGGTCTGGGGTGCAATAGTCTACAATGACTGCATGCCTCTGGTGTTTGGTGAGGGAACGCTAAACGCTACATCGAGACCATTATCCATCCTGTTTTGTTGCCGTTCCTACAATGCCAAGGAGATGTCCTCCTCCTGCAGGACAATGCCCATGCACACGTGTCTCGTGTTACCCAACGCACTCTCGAAAGTGTTCGTTAACTCCCCTGGCCAGCACGATCACCCGACCTGTCCCCCATTGAACATGTGTGGGACATGATAGGATGGCATTTGGTGCAGTCTGTAATACCGGCAACAAACCTCCTCCAATTGCAACAACATNTGTGTGGGACATGATAGGATGGCATTTGGTGCAGTCTGTAATACCGGCAACAAACCTCCTCCAATTGCAACAACAGTTGAAATTAGTATGGAACATTATTCCCCTACATGACCTCAAACACCTTTATGGTCGTCTCTACACAGGACTGCATCATTGCTAAGGGCGGTTACACAAGATACTGACATTGTTCAAGACACATATGGGTGTTCATTTTCCACCAGTATATATTGTATATATATAATCCATATTTCTGCCAACACAGAACTGCACCAGTATAATAATAGTATCACAACCATTGAAATTATTTGTGATGGATGCCAGGACAAAACAAAAACATTGTCCTGGGCATCCTGGCAAAATTGTTGTCTGACTTAAACAATGTTCAGGATATAATGCTCATCTTTCCTGTCATGGGGCATTCATTTTTACCCCCTATAGAGTCTTCGGATGAATAGAGATGGTAATTACAAAGAACGACACTATTGTATCACCATTGGAATATGAGTAAATTTTTTGACACCTTTGGGGATGATGATGCTCTACTCAATTGGAAGGATATAATTCCGCTGTGGTATGAGGTACAGGCCAACTTAATTTCAAGTTTGCTCCTTCAAAGAGACTGCATCTAAAAAAAGAGGGAAGGAGTGCAAGGGGAAAGTAAACATACTATTGAAAGGGTAAGTTAACTACCACACGGATACAGTAGCATATAGATAAATTTTCAAGCAGAACAATGGCATGAACCACATCATCCCAGAGCCATTACCCATTAGGATTAATGTAAAAGCGGCAAAACTCAAGGATGTTTATTCACTGTTGAAAAAGAACTTCTGTGGTCTGTGGCATGACAAGGTAGCTCTCAAATTCTACAACGACATTGTTGATGGTGAATTAAAAATCTCTGAAGAAGGTGCTGAGAAAAGTGATTTTGTGAAACACGAAGATGATGATCTTGACTTGAGGGTGTGATACTGAAGACTAGAACTTTTGATTACCTTTCTGTTATTACTTTACTGTTACAGGGATANTGTGTGGGACATGATAGGATGGCATTTGGTGCAGTCTGTAATACCGGCAACAAACCTCCTCCAATTGCAACAACATTTGAAATTAGTATTGAACATTATTCCCCTACATGACCTCACAAACACCTTTATGGTCGTCTCTACGCAGGACTGCATCGTTGCTAAGGGCGGTTACACAAGATACTGACATTGTTCAAGACACATATGGGTGTTCATTTTCCATTTTCCACCAGTATATATTGTATATATATAAATATATATAATCCATATTTCTGCCAACACAGAACTGCACCAGTATAATAATAGTATCACAACCATTGAAATTATTTGTGATGGATGCCAGGACAAAACAAAAACATTGTCCTGGGCATCCTGGCAAAATTGTTGTCTGACCTAAACAATGTTCAGGATATAATGCTCATCTTCCCTGTCATGGGGCATTCATTTTTACCCCCTATAGAGTCTTCGGATGAATAGAGATGGTAATTACAAAGAACGACACTATTGTATCACCATTGGAATATGAGTAAATTTTTTGACACCTTTGGGGATGATGATGCTCTACTCAATTGGAAGGATATAATTCCGCTGTGGTATGAGGTACAGGCCAACTTAATTTCAATTTTGCTCCTTCAAAGAGACTGCATCTAAAAAAAAAGAGAAGGAGTGCAAGGGGAAAGTAAACATACTATTGAAAGGATAAGTTAACTACCTCACGGATACAGTAGCATATAGATAAATTTTCAAGCAGAACAATGGCATGAACCACATCATCCCAGAGCCATTACCCATTAGGATTAATGTAAAAGCGGCAAAACTCAAGGATGTTTATTCACTGTTGAAAAATAACTTCTGTGGTCTGTGGCGCGACAAGGTGGCTCTCAAATTCTACAAGGACATTGTTGATGGTGAATTTAAATTCTCTGAGGAAGGTGCTGAGAAAAGTGATTTTGTGGAACATGAAGATGATGATGAGCTTGACTTGAGGGTGTGATACTGAAGACTAGAACTTTTGATTACCTTTCTGTTATTACTTTACTGTTACAGGGATANCTTGACTTGAGGGTGTGATACTGAAGACTAGAACTTTTGATTACCTTTCTGTTATTACTTTACTGTTACAGGGATAGAGCTATCCAGCTGTTTGCATTACTTTAATATTGTGTTATTGGCCTACCTGTAAGTCCTGACTTTTATAGCTTTGTCTTATTGTAATTAAGTGTTAAAATGTTTTGCCTTTCATTACCACTATATTTAATGAGTAAGTCATAGTGAAAAGTTTCATTACTTAGAAAACGCAACCAATACCAATAATGTTATTGGTAAAAAAAATACGATAAGCATTATTACACACATGGTAATATGTTTTCATTGACTCTTGTGCCTGCCTCATTATTTTATGATATTTAGGTTGCAACAGAACTTCATATTTGCAAACGGTTTTGTCCCACAACTTTATAAACATACTCGTTTGCAACAAAACTTGGTACATGCAAAATTTTACATTTTGCAGCTTCAACAAATTTGAGTAAATCATGAATTTATTTGTTTTGACTTGCTTATATTGATTACCTTTCACATTTTGGTGTAATAAAAGTCAACACATTTAGTCTTGATTAAGAGATCCAGGTTTTTTGCGTTTTCTGAAAAATCATGTCACGTGTACTTATGAAGTTTTAAAACTCATCGCCTCATTTATATCTGACAAATGATGTTTTCATATTTTATTAACAAAGGGCAATAAAAGCATACCTGTCATATAGTGTAAACCACAAAGTCTTTATGAAACATAAAGGCAATTTCTTGTTGGCCATACAGGCACCGCCTTTAAGATAAAAACATTACTGCGTTACGGATTAGCTCAGTACAATTACAGTAAAAAAAACACATTTGGTTAATGCTGAGATGATTTTCAAGCATAAGGCATGTACTTGTGTTGCAAATTACTTGTGTTTTATGGTTCTTAACTACATGTAGGCATGTTTCGCGCCTTATCTTTCCGCTTAAACTATTCATACGTATATTTTCAGGCACAGCAATAACTTTTAAATTGTCTGAAACAACAAAATATAATAAAAATTCAAAATGCACACATTGCCCATTAAGGCATTTGCATGTAAACAACAAAGTCCATCGTGTATACTGGTGTCACAGGTACATCAACATGGGAACGTCCGTTTTGCCCGCGCAAAATCGTAGTCTATTTTTAAATGTGTTATTCTCGAGTTATACATACATGAATAAAGAAAGGACAACAGCGTGAGGGTCAAAATTTATCACAAATACTATTGTGCAGTAGACAGAAAAAAAAGTAGGAAAAATCCCTATTTAAATATTATAAATTTTCATTCTGGTAAATAAAATTTTTATGAGTACTTTTAGACAATACTATGATCTTGAATCGTGTCTTTGATCAGTCATATTTCTTGTTTCAAAATTAAGTTTATCGCGATCTCCAGTCATCGTCTGAACTCAAATAGTACAACAGTATTCTGTTGATGTAGATCTAGTTCCGATATGATCTCGGATAAAACAATGAACTTCCAATGTTGCAACCGGTCATTGGCTAGGTCATTTTCCTTCATCTTGAAACAATGTTCTTGGGAATTCTGTTGTGTTCACGACACTCGCTGTCCGAGTCTCACCCTGACAGGACGGGTGCATCTCCTGAGAGTGTGACATCAGCCAATTTTTTTGATTATTATATTAATTGTACTCTCACACTCGAGAAACTGGCCAGATACGTCGGTATTCCACGCAAGAAACAGGCCATATCACATTTCGTCGAGAAAGTGATAAAGGTGATACACAAGAACGAATCTCGTAGCGAACCGACTTTCAGCTTCGGGCAACCAAAAGGAAAAATCTGCGTGTTTCATTCCTAACTTCACCTCGTAAAGGAACAGTGAAATTTTTAATTATTCTCATACAAGGTGGCAGTATAGATGTGCATCTCTTGCAAGAAAACTAGAACCCAGCTAGTTAAAGGCAGGCGAACGTCACATTACTATATATAAACATTAGAGACGTCTGCAAATTTCTGGAAAATTGTGGAGCACCACTGATTCTCTACCCAAAAGTAGTTTTTGGAGTAAGTGAAGTTGCCCACAAAATTCAACAGCCAACTGTCGTTTGTTACAGACACGCGAAATAATACGCGTCATGGAGCATCACACAGCCAAGACGGAGTCTAATGCAACTTTGATGGGAAAATAGTATCTTTTATGGTACTGTGTGGAATATTTTAGTTGGTTTGCGAACGTATGTTAAATTCTGAAATGTTACATCTGTATCTAATTTTGATGTTTCATTTCTATTCAAACACATATATAGCTAACTGATCAGTTACCAGTTTGCTTATACGACTCCGCAAAATTATGATGTACACTTCCACTGTAAAAAAAAGACATAAGATGTAGGGGTAATTTTAATATCCCAGTCGGATAATGGTAAGTGTTGTCATTCACATTTAACACATAATCATTTCCATTGAGAATAATAATATTTTAAGTTTAATTCATAATTCATATTATTTTTAACACACATGGATTTTGTAATAGAGGATAGCGAGGCAAAACGATCACTTGCATTTATTCATAGACTAGTGCTGCTATCCCTCGGATCTCACTGTAACTTTATTCTCAATAGAGTTTACAACCTGTTGTAGTGTGTTTTCTGTTTGGAAGGCATCTCGCCTTAAGGTAAAGGTCAAGTGGGAAGTAGTGTGATTCTCTGTCGCCCAGAGCGCACTGCCAACTGATTTGTAAATACTTCCAAACCATCCGCTAAATGGCACCACAGTCGTATTCACACNAGTAAAATACTGCAGGATTGATTTTGTTCATAGTAAAGAAGGTTTCAAACCAAGTCAAATACGAAATGTCATGGGTTTCGTAATCCTCAGTTTCTATAAAGTCAAAGTAATGAAGTTAACTAATTTTCTGCAGTGTTAAACAAGTCCTAAATCTAATAATGTTTTTTAAGTAAGTTCGGTAACTGGTACCGCACAAACGCAAATATTCAAGTTTTTCCTCAAATGGAACCTTTTGCATAAAGTCTTCCGTGGAAATTGTGTTGTATTTTTTTGCGGAATCCAATAACACTGACACTATGTTCTCGCGATGTTGTTGAAATCCATTCTCAGAACCGCGGAGTGTCTGTGAGCAGGCCAGGTCAACCGCCCGCCTCTCTAATGACCCCGTTGCCTCTAGCAGATTACTCTCTGCGATAGCAACAATGTGTTTGAAGACTACCAGCAAGACTGCTAGTAAAGAATGGTTGGCCCGAGCGAGCCGATTTGAGTAACGTTACATTGAGTGGTGAGCGCTTACGTCACTTTGTCGCAGCGACTCGCCAGTCGAGACCGCAGCTAAGGGTAAAACTTGCATCTAATACTCTTTTGCACGTTGGTACAGCTACTGTTTTGCAATAGATATCAAACATATTCTTTTCTTTGATATATTAATATTACTGTCACAAAAGAGATTTACATAAAAATAAAATCTTCATTAGCTTATGGGGCATTTCACGTGAAATGGACAGCAAAAAAAAAGTGGAGTTCTGAAATTCAATCATATTCGGCCTAATAGTACTTCTGGCAGGTATGAATGTGAACACACAATACATTTTTTGTATGATGTTTATTTGACAAGTTATAGGCATCTAGAGAATTGTCGTAATTGAAATTAGAATTTTTTGAAACTAGCTTTACGAATTGAAAAAATTTGCAATAAAATATTAAACATAGCGACTTATATCAAATATGTACTGTTCTTTTGAACTATAAAATAAAATTAGAAAGAAAAAAATTTTCATGTACAAAACCAGGAGTAAACATTTCAAACCAGAATTTTGTCACTTCAACCAATTTTTTTTAAATTTTTTTTATTTCAATTTATATCTTAAAGTATATTAAAAATACACTAGAAAATTCAAAATGGGATCTGTATTAGTTTAGGAGTTAGATGGATTATTGTACATACGCGTCGCAATGGGCGTGATATCTGGCGCTTACTTAGGTCAACTGGTTTGCGCGATATTGCATTAAAACTTGCAGCGTTATTATTATTATTTTATCCCGTTTAAGCGTATCTAAGCTCTTACAATAATGTGGGGTAAGTATTATTCAAGTTAATAAAATATTATAAAGAACAAAAACGTTATTAGGAAGCAGTAGAAAAAAGAATTATGTAATAGCGAAACACAACTGGTAGCGCCATCTCTTAGCAGCGAGAAGTACTACTTATTCTTCAAATAGAATCAAAGTTATGTACAAGAAAGAGATAGAAATATAACGCCAAGCGGTTTCGTATTTTTCGTTATTTTTTTAGTGTTGCTCTAACCTCTCAGCGACTTGTGCATATTCTAAGATAGTTATTATTTTATAATATCGCAGTACGGTGATCAATGTTTTTATCCATTTCGCATGTTACTTCATAGAAAGTAAAAAAATTGAAGGAAAATTTCTGAACATTTAGCTCAAAAGTGGGGTTTTTTACTAGATGTTTACGTATGTGCATCCTGTAGGAAAGGACTTTTAAATGAAACACCTCCAGTAGCTAATGAAGATATTGTGCAATGCAGTCAAACATTGAGTGAATCTTCGCTAAACACCCACGATGAACCGTTCATTCCCGAAGATAAGTTTAAACATAATTCAACCCAAACCGACACAACCATAGAAAACCAAGACATTTTAAAGTGTCTGCTGTGATATCATAATTATAACATAATAAAACAACATTGTTGTAAAAACGGAAGAACTATTTTATTTTTACAACTTTACAATGGGAATCTATTCTAGAACTTTTTAGTTCCTGGAATGGTGATTGATATTCAACGTCAGAGAATGTTTTTACAAACCCGGTTTGCATCTGCGATCACCATTCCAGGAACTAAAAAGTTCTAGAATAGATTCCCATTGTAAAGTTGTAAAAATAAAATAGTTCTTCCGTTTTTACAACAATGTTGTTTTATTATGTTATAATTATGATATCACAGCAGTTATACTAAGTATGTTTATTCGCACAAACCAGCCGACCTAAGCAAGCGCCAGATATCACGCCCATTGCGACACTTATGTACATTAAGCCCTCTAACTCCTAAACTAATGCAGATCCCACTTTGAATTTTCTAATGTACTTTTAATATACTTTTAAGCTATATTTTGAAAAAAAAAAAAAAAAAAAAAAAA
>NQII01003918.1:38704-94185 GCA_002778355.1 Clitarchus hookeri
AAAGTAATTGGTTGAAGTTACTAAAATTCTGGTTTGAAATATTTACTCCTGGTTTTGCACTTTTTTTTTTTTTCTTAATTTATTTTATAGTTCAAAAGAACAGTACATCTTCGATATAAGTCGCTATGTTTAATATTTTATTTTAAATTTGTTAAATTTGAAAAGCTACTTTCCAAAGATTCTCATTTAAATTACGGCAATTTTTTACAAGCCTATAACTTGTCAAATAAACATCATACAAAAAAAATATTGTGTGTTCACATTCATACCTACCAGAAGTACTATTAGGCCGAATATGATCCAATTTCAGAACCTCACTTTTTTTTCGCTGTCCACTTCACGTGAAATGCCCCATATGCAAGAAAAAATTAGATGAACATCGCGTTTCATGTGCATGGAATCATTCCACAGAATATACTCCAGGAATTAGCTGAAGATAACTGATAAATATTAGTCAGGCCTAATAAAACAAATGTACTCAAATTAAACACGGGCCCAATTTTATTAAACTACAGTAATAAATCCTCTAGCGGATTGTTCCGATACTTACATTCCGGTAACAAGTGTTGCGATGCAAAAAATATGAATTTTTGAGACGACTAGTAACTGTCGAAATAAAATGTATAGAATTTTTGATACGACTAGTAACTGTCGAAATAAAATGTATAGAATTTTTGATACGACTAGTAACTGTCGAAATAAAATGTATAGAATCTTTTAAGAATCTATTTTACAACTTGGCATCGTAGCATTTCGTGTGTCATCACCGAAGCTGAAACAATCACGTTAAATCTGTTGTAGTAGGAAAATTTGCTTTGAAATACATTAATATATATTTTATTTATTTGTAGATAATCCAGGATAAGTAATTGCAACTCCCTTAAAAAAATAAANAAGTGTTGCGATGCAAAAAATATGAATTTTTGAGACGACTAGTAACTGTCGAAATAAAATGTATAGAATTTTTGAGACGACTAGTAACTGTCGAAATAAAATGTATAGAATCTTTTAAGAATCTATTTTACAACTTGGCATNGAATTTTTGAGACGACTAGTAACTGTCGAAATAAAATGTATAGAATCTTTTAAGAATCTATTTTACAACTTGGCATCGTAGCATTTCGTGTGTCATCACCGAAGCTGAAACAATCACGTTAAATCTGTTGTAGTAGGAAATACATTAATATATATTTTATTTATTTGTAGATAATCCAGGATAAGTAATTGCAACTCCCTTAAAAAAATAAACTATCTACAGTGGCGATGAAACTATTAACTGATATATTATAAATAATGAAGTCAGACATTGGCAATTCACAGGAACACTTATTTTTCATGCAGGTTAATTTTTTCCTTAGAAGAACTTGTATTGATGTAACTATGCTAATATTTGCCAATAAAATAATTTAGCCCATGAAAGAACACGTTAAAGAGTTATCTCATATTGCTGCTAGATATAGGTTTAGTATTAATGAAAAATATATTTAAGAAACTTTTATATTTAATTACTTTATCGTAACTTTATTCACGAGAGAACACTAAAACGCTTTACCATACTGTAACAAATGATAAAATGCAATTTAAAAAGCAACACTATAACAATTTATATTTTTTGGGTATAAATATACCCATTACAAAATTTTTTACAACATTTCAGCTATGGATGTAAACTATAAAATATTTGTTATTAATGTTTGCATGTCTAAAACAAATTTATTACGTTTTGATTTACAGTATTAACTACGTTTCACAACTACAGCTTTTCTTGCAAAATTGATTTTGTTATGTATTTTATGTTTTAGCAGTTTTGTATAATATTTAACATGATTTCTTAGCAATTCTATCAGTTTTCACTTACCAACTTAACTTTATTTACACAATTTTTTCATAGATATGTAAACGCCTTGATAATTTGATATTTGGTAACAATTTTACATTCCTTTGTTAATTATATTTATATTAAACCATGCATGAGTATATTTTCAAGTTTCCTACATCATAGAAAGGATTATAGACAAATCTGTAGAGGAATGGCGATTCCGGCGGCTACCTAGCTGTGGGATTAATTTTGACACTTCATGGGCCGATTCCGGTATATAATTCCGCTTTTGAGTGTTCACAAATTGGCTCTAGGCATTCCGATAGCGGAATGACATCTTTCCTCTAGAGGAATAATTTCAATAACTGGACCCCAGGTTGAGTTAAACTGCGGTCTGAAACTAGCAATAAATGACATGCGGGCGGCCCCAAGACTCAGGGGAGCGCTGCGTCGCAGTGACGTCACGTGCCGCCATTCGGAGTACCGTTACTCGAAACATCTTCTCTCGTAGTCTTGGGTTAGCAGTACTCCGCTCGTGTGTATGACAACACACATGCCGGTATTGAAGATAGGCACATTGGAAAAGCCAATAATAGTCTACATTTTTGTAAACCTTTCACTTTTGATTACATAAGTTGGGAGCATTTAAGATTTGCTATTTTTACTTGTATATAAAATTATGGCAGTATCATTCCATAGTGAAACTTATGTTGGCAGTGTTTATTTCCGGGAAATTGACCTAGAATTCTGTTATTTTTCACGATGTTAGTGCATAATGTTTGCACCAAATATCTTGTTCCGTAATGATATAATGTTAGCAAAAAAAATGTTGTATTTATAAATGTAGTTAAAAGGTTTTAAAAAACATTGGCCGGGTTTTTTAATCTAATTATCTGCTGATGCAGTAGCACTTCTAACGTTGTGTTAGTACGAATTTTGGTAATATTTTGATATGCATTTTACATAAAATTGTCTGCAAAACATTTTGTAGCAATGAATGATTTTATTTGATGGTCTGTATAAGTGACGATAGCGCCCTACTGGACAAAATCGTGCACAAAAAAATATTAATTTACGTAACCTGCAAGTGTTACACCGTAAATTGCTAGAGATATTTAACGAGAAACCTATGTTACTTGTGTTAACTTAAACGTACAAATATAAACTGCCATATTTTAAATCTGTAAATGTAAGAGTAAAATAGCATTATAATAAGGTTCTGAAATTTTTATCACTACAAACTTCTGGAGCTTTTGTATTGCATTAAGTGTACGTAACATTTTGTTTTTCTCTGTGCACTAAACATCGGAAGTTTATATTGGGGTTTAAGAGCGTGTAAGTAAGACAGGGCTGCTACCCAACTTCGCCACCAAACAAAAGACTCCTAAATAAATAGTATTCCTCGTAATTTTTGTTTACTTCTAATTGTAAAAAAGTAGTTTCTTTGCCCTGGGCATAGTAATTAGTAACTATTGTAATGGTTTATAATTTACTATGTACATATTTGCTGAAGTGCAACTGGAGCTGTTATGCCTCAAAAAATACGTCAGACTTTAATATAAAAATTTTTTTTCGAAGAAACACGTAACAGAATACTACTTTCAAGTATGTTAACATATTTTCTCAGTAAGTTATTTTAATGTTATATGATTAGCAGGCGGTTGTTTACCTAAACGGTTTAAAGAACAAATTGTCTTACAAAACTTTAGCTCTTATAAATCAATTAAGTTACGTTTTCACTGCCTAGCAAACACTGCATTTTTTTGTGTTCCCACATTTTTCAAAAGTTTGAAATGGAATTTGGAAAGTCTTTGTGGAAGGCTTTGGTAAGTAATTCGTGCTCGAGAATGCTGGTCTTCAGTTATGTAACGCGCGGGAAGAAGCAGTATTTTATAGCATGCTTATTTTCTTCGCATACCTCACTCTTCTTGAAGAAGTAGTCTTATGTGGTATGTGTATTCTTATGTGTACTGTTATGAGTGTCAGGTGTGCGTGATCCAGTATTTACCTACGTGAACATATATTTGTATCTATACGTACGTATACCATGTATGCATGTATGTATCCAACCAACGACATTTCCGACATAGCCATCTGACAACACTAAATAAGGTACTGAATCAGATGTAACATTTTCAATCTTTCAAAGTTTTTAAATAAGCCTGAAGGCATTTTTAAAATAGTTATACCGAAGCATTTAAAACGTGTCTTGAATTTTGAACGCACAAAAAAAACTTTTGTTTGTAAACAGGAAGTAAACGACCCAAAATAATCTGGAGTTGAAATTTTCCTCGCTGATTGAAAAATAGCAGCCGCCTGGTTCAAAAGTATTTTAATGTGAAATGAAAGAATTTATTACTTATTGTGTCGTTGAATAAAAATACAACTAAATAATAGAATGAAACAGTAAGACTGTGCATGACAAAAGATTTGATCCTTCTCTAGTAACATTGTGGGCCAGTACTGTACAAAAAAAANAAACAGTAAGACTGTGCATGACAAAAGATTTGATCCTTCTCTAGTAACATTGTGGGCCAGTACTGTACAAAAAAAAGCAGAGGGTGTTTCTGAAGACAGCAAAAATTGTCTCAAAATTAACACACAGTACATGTAACGCTGAAAANAAAAAAAGCAGAGGGTGTTTCTGAAGACAGCAAAAATTGTCTCAAAATTAACACACAGTACATGTAACGCTGAAAATAAAATATATACACTTGGGAGATACTTCGTAAAGCTTCCGTAAGGCACTAAGAATTAAAAGAAAAGGGTCTGATGATCAATTCGGGATTGTAACCATTCTTACGTAAAATTTAAATTAAAATATTTAAAAAAAAGNAGAAAAGGGTCTGATGATCAATTCGGGATTGTAACCATTCTTACGTAAAATTTAAATTAAAATATTTAAAAAAAAAGTTGTTTTTATTTAGAATGTTTTAAAAGATATTATCAAACATTTAATACATAATGAAAAAAAAATTATTATTGTTGTCATTATTTCCATACAATTTTTTTTTGTTTTCTTGGTACAATACAGCAATTCGTCTATTTCCTTCATGTTAACCTTCACACATGGAGTCTGTTACCGTACCACAGCAGGAATGGCGCCCATGGCTATGGTCCGCAGCATGCATGCTCAACTGGCCACATTCCGATACCTCTACAATGCGCAGTATGAGCAAACAAAAAGTTCCGATTCCTACAAGAAGCCGCATCTGTGTGGCGCCTGCGTCATTCTACTTCCGGCCAATCTTCTGCACTGACTGCAACGAGGCCAGTAGCACGAGTTCTTTGTGTGATGACGTCACGTTGGCGGCAAATTGTTGAACATTAGATTAGGAATTTGGAAGGAAACCGTCATTAGTGGTGTCGTGCATCTAGAAGTAGGGTATGTTACCTTTTTTAGTCCGTAAAATGTTTCAAGGAACTATATTTAATGCAGCTAAGGTGATGTGCATCGGCTGATTTTAGTTGTTCTAGGTGGAATGCTGTTCATATAATTTATGATACATCACTAGACACTGGCTGTCGGAAAGGTGTACTCGTTCGTGAAATAGAATAAACTGTAAATTACAAAATGTAGAATTTCCTATAAACCGTATGGCAATAAGTAATAACAATTTCGCAATTTGTAGGGCAGAGACAAACTACGCTCCTTTGTTTCTACGCTATTATTTTGGTAATGATAACACTTTGGAAATAGATTTACTGAATTATATTAATTTGAAAACATTTGGTATAGTACAGCAAAATTTCAATGAATTTTTTTTTTCCTAATTATTCTTGCCTCAACATCTCACAATAAATTCATATCACTTGCTGTTTACGATTACTGACTTCTATCAATCAAAATTTTCAATTACCTCAAAGGAATTAACGTAATTAAATAATTAGAAATTAGTCCCAATAGACAGTGTATCGAAACCAATTCTGTTATAAAATTAGGTGTCCATATTTGGCAGTTTCAATATTTACAATAAAATCTGTATTACATGTCCCATGTCCCACCAGTCTGCGATGTTCTGGAGTTCTCCGAGCGCCCTCACGCACAGTAGGCTTCACTTGTCAGGTTTCACGCCCTCTCGTCCATTCACACCACAAACACCTGGTCCGCCATCATCTCGCACTTGACTTTGCTCCCGCACTTAGCCAAAAGGCTTCTACTCAGACTCTCCACAGTCTCGCGGTGGCTTGTATTTATAGGGCCGTAGACTCTCATCCAGAAATTTATCTAAGTCTCGCGTTTCGCCGAGGGTCCTAAATAGCAGAATATTCTTGCGCCTTGTCTACCTTTGTCGGTTCCTCCAGCAAGGGGAGGAGGGGGGACTGTGACGCCAGTCAGGTCTCGCCGCTGTTAATCATTCCCTGGCTACACAAGATGATGAGAAAGAGGGGGGGGGGCGAGTCAGCGAACAAGTCATCTTGTGTCTGGGAAGGGACAAGGTGAGTCACCCCAGACTACGCATAACGGGAGCTCGCGGCCAGTCCAAGCTCCAGCGCGTAAAATAGTTACAATATCACAAGTGAGTTGAACTGTGCGTAAATAGAATTTTAAAGGAGCAGCGAATTCTATTTTATGTGTCTAGTTTGCGTTTTCCCATAACGATTGCGACAAAAAACCTGCCCATTGGATAATATTGAGTGTCCACCCTGTACTAGTACTATAAGTACTCTATGCATACACGCAGGAGGAAAAGGCATTCCTTAGGCCTGGTTTATGAAATAAATGCAATAACACAACATTTGGAAAATTGCAGCGACACAAGAAAGTGAACTCTGAAAACTTTAGGTACCAGTTTATAAAAGTTTCTTGCAACTTTTATTAACAGGCACCTACCTAAAAATTTCAGTGTTTGATATTTTGTGTCGTCGTAATTTTGCCAGTGTTGCGTTAGTACGATTTTTATAAACCAGCCCTTAGCCTTGCCTTCTCGGCAGCTCCCTATGTACTCGTACATGTTTAGCCTTGCATACGTCACTTGTCGGCACCGAGATCCACGAATCCGGACGGCGTTCTGATAGAGAGAGAATTTGTAAACAAACCTTTGCTCGGGTTCACGGTGGAAAACGTGTATGTACAGTAAGTATTATCTAAGACATTGTTCATAATTATCCTGTACATTTCATCTTGAAGCATGGCACAAGATTGAGAAGTTTTGTTTTCAATACGCATTCGTTCATTACGCTCTCATAATTGTCAAATTAGTTACAAAAAATTACACAACAAATCCATCTCGCTATGCAGTAACACGATTTACGGGTATAGTGCACACACACATATGTAGACGTAAATAACTGTATATGCATCAAGTGTTATACTTCCTTCGTACGCAAACATCCTACCGGTATGTGTAAAAATTTTGTGGCTGGCCATTTTAACATGAAACAATTTGTTTCTTTCAGCATCCACGGCGCGGTGCCTGCAAAGTTACAAGTGTTCAGGAGTTAAATTTTTTCCAATTTTGATGAACGCTGCTGATTTTTACGATATCTAACAGCATATAATAAAAAAAACCAANTTCATCTTGAAGCATGGCACAAGATTGAGAAGTTTTGTTTTCAATACGCATTCGTTCATTACGCTCTCATAATTGTGAAATTAGTTACAAAAAATTACACAACAAATCCATCTCGCTATGCAGTAACACGATTTACGGGTATAGTGCACACACACATATGTAGACGTAAATAACTGTACATGCATCAAGTGTTATACTTCCTTCGTACGCAAACATCCTACCGGTATGTGTAAAAATTTTGTGGCTGGCCATTTTAACATGAAACAATTTGTTTCTTTCAGCATCCACGGCGCGGTGCCTGCAAAGTTACAAGTGTTCAGGAGTTAAATTTTTTTCAATTTTGATGAACGCTGCTGATGTTTACGATATCTAACAGCATATAATAAAAAAAACCAAGAAAACTGTATACTACTGATAACAATAGCATTGCAGCGTTCTCTAAGACTCCAGTGTCAAGAAATCAAAACTTATTTTGAAACAGGAAGAACAGACCACACATANAAAATTTTGTGGCTGGCCATTTTAACATGAAACAATTTGTTTCTTTCAGCATCCACGGCGCGGTGCCTGCAAAGTTACAAGTGTTCAGGAGTTAAATTTTTTCCAATTTTGATGAACGCTGCTGATGTTTACGATATCTAACAGCATATAATAAAAAAAACCAAGAAAACTGTATACTACTGATAACAATAGCATTGCAGCGTTCTCTAAGACTCCAGTGTCAAGAAATCAAAACTTAGTTTGAAACAGGAAGAACAGACCACACACATTTCAATTGATACTTCTAGCGTGCTGACTTGAGTCCGTTTTGTCCGACAAGCGGTGAAAAGTGAACCCATTGGGACATCCCAATAAACGAGGTACACCACACGGTGGACGGCATTGTGTCGTATCATTTAGAAATAGTTGTCGGGAACTCAACTGCGGCAACCCACAGCGATTTTCGTCCGTATTATAGGGAATGTGAAGGCATCCATTAAACTACCTTTGTCAACTGTGAACACGGCTTCATGTATGGCGTCGGGATTTCCCTTGAGTTGCTGCATAATTTGTTGTTGTTGGGTGTAATTTTTTCGGATTGTTTGGTTTATTGTAGGAGATTCACTAAAAAGAGTCGGATGAATGAGAACAAGTGTTTCACGTGGGTGGGTATCCCTGAAATCACAGTAGAAGGGCTGTTGGAAGCAAAACATTAGGCAAAATTTTCTTAATTTAATAGAAAACATTTTTACGAGGTAGGTTGAATCTCGTCTTATTGAGTGTCGAACCTGTATGTAAAGAGAGTAAAAGTATATTTCTGTATACTTCATTTCTCTCTTTATATTTACTGATATCCAGGACTTTTGTCTGACTGTGAGAATGAATGGAGACAGCATATTTTAATCAGGACTTACGGATGGACGATACGTTCCATTATAAAAAGCACTTAGTTCTTTTTCTGCCCACGTTTAACAATGTTGGCGGAATACACACACCGTGTTGGTTTTCGAAATACCGGCTTAGGATCTACAGTAGAGCACCCCTCAACCGGAATCGTCTGGGGAAGGGCTATTCCGGTTGAGGGAAAATTCCAGTTATGGGAAATGAGGGTGGGATGGTGCGAAAAATAACACATTTTTAGTCTGAACTCGTGTTTATGTGGCACATAATTTTAACTAAATAAATCAATGTGTAAATTATTAGTTTTATCCTTAAAGTTTCAAAACCATAAAAAAAAACACTATGTACCGTTTATGAAATGTGAGTCGTAAAACTCCCAGTGCTGTGTCAATGACCTTCATTCTCATCCTTCTAGCTGGGATTCTTATCTCTTCGCAAGTGTGTGTGCTGTGTCTAGTGAGCATGCGAGATCTGGATATCATGTTACTGTTTGTGTTGATGTGCATCTGATAAACTTCCCGAAGTATAGTCAATTCCGTTTTGACAGTCTTTCCCTTACTGCATGGCATGTTGGCACAAAGTACTATTTCAGCGTGTATAGGTCACTCATTTTTACAAAAAAAAAATGACAAAAAAATGGAGTGCGGATTATTTACGAGATATTGGCATAAAAAATATTTTCCGCCTAAACCATGTTCAGAAATTTGTCAACGAACAATACGCTCTAACGTTTCAACTTAGTTTATAAGGAAGTCAAAAAAATAATAAGAAATGAATAGCTCATCAAGTGTGTTTAAACGCGCATGGGTCGCAGCATACTTTAGCCTGCCTATCCTAGACTGTTGTGCTTTGTATCACCTCTAGCCGCCATTCAGCTTGCGCACTTCTTTTCTCTTTTTTCTTTCACCCTTTCGCTTGGCGTCCTTCCTTTCCACCACCACTACCACCGTCCCNCCCCCCTTCTCTCCTGGTCACAACTGCCATCCAGCACCAAGCAAGCTTGTCGGTCCCTTTCTTTTCTTTCTCCCTTCTTCCACTTTTTTGTTTGTCTTGCTCTCTCTCTCTCTCTCTCTGGTGGAATGAGTCAGCCAGCAGTAGCTGTGTGTGTGACTCCGCACGCACACACGCACCATACCATTGCCTGCTCTGCAACAGCCGACCGAGCAGGCAGGCTACGCACGGCGCACATGTTCCGCAATTTAAACGCAGTGTTGAAGCATTTTGACATAAATACAAAAGTTATGCGGAATACTGCGCTGTTGCTACTTTTCAGCAGGCGGCGCGGCAACGATAACATTCAATGGCAAATTAATTAGTTTGACGTTGTCATAGTTTGCTGTTGCCGCACTAGCACGATGAGACCCGGCAATATTTACGGGAACACTAAATTCTGAAAGTCGCACCACTAAAACCAACGACATGTGTCGCACGTTGCCATTAGTCACTGTCACTTGTGTTATTATGCAGCTTGTTTACTAGCTAACGGGCATGTACAGTCTGGTGTGAGCAACGAAAGACCTCTTGCGAGCACGGGAAAGTTATGGCACAAATTTGCGACGTTTGAATTTTTTTTGGAAAATTAGTTCCGGATAAGGGGAGTTCCATTCGAGGGAATTCCGGTTAAGGGGTGCTATACTGTATTTTTATGTGCATATATGAAATTGGCATTGTCATGGACCTCATCACTTTATTCATCTATTAGTCAAGTTTAACTGGGAAAATGGTATGCATGTGTATATGTTGCTAACGTGTTTACTCGTATACTTACGCGCTTAAAGCAAATTAAAGATCACTTTCCGCTGATTCAAATGTTACACTTGTGATTCAACGTTGAAATATGGAACTATTTATCTTAACTCATTACCAACTCTACAGAGACCATACCAGTCACAATGTGTCTTCTTAAATATAGTGCAGTTAGGGACAGAGAATTTTTTTTCCAAAAGTGATTACTTTACCGTTAACACTATCTATCACTTAATCATAAAAAAAATAACAAACTAACCGTATTAGTGACATTACTTTCCAGTTACATCTGCATTACAAAGGTTTTTGTTTCACTTGTTAACTCACTAATTATAACTTCATGTATGCATGCCTTACCCGGTCCTAACTCACGAAGTTGGTAGATTTGTCGGCCGTGTTATGAATGACCTTGGTGTGCAACTGCGATATTGCACGGATAAACTACAATACAACTGGGGTAAGAAATACATATATATCCAACACCAGAAGTAAGGCTTCAACTATTCTCTGTGTTTTTGTGAGTGTGTGTATATACACGTTAACGCAAATGCACCATTTCCCACGCCGTTTCTCTCCCTCTCTCTCTCTCTCTCTCTCATGCACAAACACGCGCACACGAATACACAATTTTTTAAAGTAATTGTTTATAGTAACAAGTGTAATGTTGTACCTTCCCGGTGTTTCTTTAGAATATTTAGGTGTAAGCCACTTCTGTTTTTATTTTTTCTTGAAGGAAAACCTCATGCCTTTTTCGACTGGACGCTTCTGGTGTACCCACATTATTTTACTTTGATCGCAACACACCTGGCAGCCATACACCTGAACCGGACTGCAGAACGAGTAGCGAGACTTGTGCTGGCCAGACTAATCAGTGTGAGTAACCCCCATCCAGTCCCTTTCCCCCAGTAACACAGTACAGTAACTTCAAATGCTTGTCCGACAATTTCCGTAGTCAGGCTGTTCATGGGTATATTCAACGTATTTTCTTCCAGTGGACAAAAGATTGCAGCTCGAAATGAAAATAACGCGTATTTAGTTTCTCTTTGAACAGAGTATATACGTATTTGGTCACTTTATATTCTCCAAAATATTTTCTTTAGAAGTAAATAGTAACGTCTATATTCTTACATGAAAAAAAGGATACTTTAAGTTATTTTAAATTATGGCATACTACAAATAAAAATTCACAAAAATCTTTGTCAAATCAGATATATAATACGTTTACAATACTTTCAAGCTATAATACTATGACTTTAATTAAATACTAGTGATGTCAAATACAATTCCTCGATGCCCTTGATTCTTGAAAAATCGTGGAATCGAAAATCGGAAGACCAAGAATCAAAGCATTTAAAACCAATTACTACAAACAGATAACCTATCACCTCTCCAAAACATTTAAAATTACTTGATTTATGCCAATAATTGAATCACTCTTGGAAAATTATTTTGTGCGTGAAAAAATTGGATGCGGAAATAATCTGAAAATAAAACAATGCTGGTCGTGTTTGAATTCACCACTTAATATATTAGTATTTAGGAGCTTCAGTTCGGTCGCCGTCGACAATAACTTATTTAAAGATGGTCGTGATTTGTTAGTTTAGTATTTTACCAAGTTTTGTTATATACTGAAAATTAAATTAATACTAATGTACCATGTACGTCTTTATTTTGTCGACTAATTCAGGTCGCGTGACCTTTCAGTAAACTAAAAGTTCTAATTCGAACACGGCCTTACTTTTTGCATGATCTATACTTTACACGCTCAAATAAAAAAGTGCTTGAAAACATACCACATAGATGATTGCAACGTTTCTACAGCAAAGGATTTATATAAAGAACATAGCACTTTATTAATTTGCACGCAACAGAAACTAACTTTTTATTCCACTCATGGAATATTCACATTTGCACTGTGCCTTCTTGTGGCTTTGACATGACGTTTCTTCGTTCACAACGTCATAAATTACTTGTGCACACTTCACTGTTTACATTATGACTTGGTAAGGAATGAGAAGAAATTATATTTGTACCGTTGTAATATTTCCGAGAGAAAAAAAGTGTTATTGTAAAAGGAAACTAAGATGCTCGACATCTTACGGCTTTGGAACGACCTTCTGGGGTCTGCCATGATTGTTTACTAGTCTACTAGCACGTTGGCTTAATTTGGCGGCAGCACTGATAGTATAGAAGCAAACAAACCACGCCATTCAAAAAACAAAACGCATGCGTTTGATTATAACAAGAATAATATTTCCATACAATCGTTTTAAAAAAATGAGTAGTGTAATTTATCTGTCTTCCAAATAAAATGTTTGCGAAATGCCTTTATATGTAGAGGCAATAATGGAAATTTTTCGTCCTTTTCCCGCGGGAAAATTTATTTTCAGTCTCGCCTGAAATTGTCCTTGCTCAAATCTCAATCCTGCCCCGTTATGTTTTGTTTATGGAAACTTTTTTATAATTTAATGCGTTTGTGAACATTTATCATGGCAAGCGAGGCTTGGAATTATTTTTGAATAAACTGTATGGACGAAAGTTTTGCGGTATGCTAGTCATTTTATAGAAAAATCTATGAGTTTGAAAGTTGACCTTAGTGTGATAAGCATGTGTTACTTTTGAACTTCGTTATTTGGTAAGATGAATGTTTTCAATGCCTCTTGACCTTTTTGGATTTTCATATGAATATGCTCCCACTGTTCAAGTGTTATATTATTTATATTAGTAATACTCCTAATGTAGGCCTAGTTGAAATAATTAAATTTCACACCCTGCTATACATTATTTAGTTCTGTAAAGTAGTTCTGTAACTAAAGGAATCACGATTTTTAGAATCGAGAATTGAGAGTGGTATCGGCATCGAGATTGATAATGGAGAAAAAGTGGAATCGTTACATCACTATTAAATACGTACATTAATCTATCAGAGTCGTGGATGCTTACATAGTGCATTGCCAGCTACATGTTATACGTCAAAGTAATGTAATAAGTAAATCTAATACATGGTATGTATTCAATAAAACAATAACTGAAAATTCGTCAATAGAGGTCAGTTTTATTTCATGTATCAGAACATCTAAAATACATTATAATATTTCACAGAACACCAATTCTAATATAAGTTACAACCTAGCACAATAAAATTCTTAAGCTGAATGTACACAACAAGTACACTACAATGAAATTTTTAAATAATGCCTGAATTAATATTTGCTTGTTATATTATTTTTCAGTGAGAAAATGCTATATCTAAAAAGTGATTTTAAATATTGAACTATAATCGTAACAAGTGTAATTCTACATTGATTTACCAGATGTATGTACGTCGAGAACTGGTAAACGGGACGATAAACACACGTGACAAGAATACACATTACATCTACATAAGCTGCAGCTTATCAGAACTGTTAGGAAGATTGTCGCTAAAAAGTGTGAGCATTCCGGCAAACGCCACAGCCCAGAGCAAACTCCTCGCCTGTCGGTGGGTGCTTTACATGGAGTGGACACTCTTCTCCTTCAAGCTGCTTGGCTTTGGGACCTGCAACACCATCACAAACTGTTAACATGAGGGGGCGGTTGCTGGAATTGATGTAACATCAGGGCCAGAGTTCATTACACTCATTTCACTATACGAGTATTGTCGTACAGTTATAATGTATACAGTAAAACCCTGTTATCACAGTTATATGAACGAAAACATTAAATGCAGGCATTAATATTACACCTGTAGGAACATATCAAACAAAAGTAAATTATAGTGAAATGGTTTTTCGGCATAATTATTAAATAGCTATTTGAATAAATCTTTAGTTTACACTCCTTAAAAATGTGTATTTCATATACACTGAAGAGCCGAAAAAAACTGGTACACCTGCCTAATATCGTGTAGGGCCCCCACAAGAACGCAGAAGTGCCGCAAGACAACTTGGCATGGACTATGGACTCAAATAATGTCTGAAGGTTTGTAGGAGGCCATGAATCCTGCAGGGCAGTCCACAAATCCATAGGAGTGCGAGGCGGTGGAGATGTCTTCTGAACAGCACGTTGCAAGGCATCCCAGATATGCTCAATAATGTTCATGTCTGGTGATTTAGGTGGCCAATGGAAGTGCCTAAAGTCAGAAGAGCGTTCCTGGAGCCACTCAGTAGCAACTCTCGACGTGTGGGGTGTCGCATTGTCCTGCTAGAATTTTCCACGTCCGTCGGAATGCACAATGGACATGAATGGATGCAGGTGATCGGACAGGATTCTTACGTATCTATCACCTGTCAGAGTCCTATCTAGACAAATCAGGGGTCCCATTTCACGCCAACTGCACACGTCCCATACCATGACACAGCCTCCACCAGCTTGAACAGTCCCCTGTTGACATGCAGGGTCCATGGATTCATGAGGATGCCTCCATACCCGTACACGTCCATCCGCCCGATACCATTGGAAATGAGACTTGTCAGATCAGGCAACGTTATTCCAGTAATCAACAGTCCAATGACGGTGTTGGTGGGCCCAGGCGAGGCGTAAAGCTTTGTGTCGTGCAGTCAACAACGGTACATGAGTGGGTCTTCGGCTCCGAAAGCCCATATCAACGATGTTCCGTTGCATAGTTAGCACGCTGGGACTCGTTGATGCCCCGGAATTGAAATCTGCGCCAATTTGAGAAACGGCCTTCACGTTTAATGATTCTAGTCAGTTGTCCTTTGTCCCGTTCATTCACAATCTTTTTCCGGACGCAGCGATGTCAAAGATTTTATGTTTGACCGGATTCCCGATATTCACGGTACACTCGTGAAATGGTCTTACGCAAAAATCCACATTTTATCGCTATCTCGGAGATGCGATGTCCCATCTCTCGTGCGCCGACTATAACACCACATTCAAAATCACTTAAATCTTGATAACCTGCCATTGTAGCAGCAGTAACCGATCTAGCAACTTTGCCAGACGCTTGTTGTATTATATAGGAGCTGCCGATCGCATTGTGTTACTCTGATTGGTTCCATACCTCTGTTATTTGCATACGCACGTGCATATGCACCCACTCATGTACCGTTGTTGACTGCACGAGACAAAGTTTAACGCCTCGCCTTGGCTCACCAACACCGTCATTGGACTGTTGATGACTGGAAACACGTTGCCTGGTCTGGCGAATCTCGTTTCCAATTGTATCGGACGGATGGACATGTACGGATATGGAGACATCGTCATGAATCCATGGACCCTACATGACAACAGGGGACTGTTCAAGCTTGTGGAGGCTGTGTCATGGTATGAGGCGTGTGCACTTAGCGTGAAATAGGACTCTGACAGGTGACAGATATGCATGCATCCTGTACGTCCACGTGGACAATTTCAGCAGGACAATGCGGCACCCCACACGTCGAGAGTGGCTCTAGAAACACTCTTCTAACTTAAGACACTTCCATTGGCCACCTAAATCACTAGACATGAACATATCTTGGATGCCTTGCAACGTGCTGTTCAGAAGAGATCTCCACTGCCTCACACTCCTATAGATGTATGGCTTGCCTTCTGCATACTCGCAGGGGCCCTACTCGATTTTAGGCAAGTGTATATCTCTCTCTCTCTCTCTCTCTCTCTCTACACTAGTGAACCCGGCAGACATTGTCTTGCCCTAAAGATGACCTGCCTGCTATTAGCAGTCATATTTTCTTTAATGTAAAAAAATAAAGTATATTGAAATAAATATTCAATCTTAATACTAAAAGAAATAAAATTTGTTTGGTTTTTATCTTTATGCGAGTTCATGAACAAGGTTTTACGTCAATCCCTGAGGTGTATAAATGAACAAACTTGATGGTTTCCCAATGCTAGAACACGCGACATATAATTGGCCATGTGAGAAGCACGGATTTTCTAGATCCAACCAACAAATGGACATTGTTTGGCCTTGTGACTTATTAATAGTCATTGCGAATGCCAAGCGAATTGTAATTTGCAGGCGTCCGAATGGAATGGGCGTGTCTGAATGGATCATTGGGATCCGTGGCAGGAGAACATCTTCATCTTGAAACTTGCTGTTCAAAATGGTAGCTTCAAGAACATTGCCCATGATTTTTTTAAATTCCAAAGCAAAATTATTGGTGAACCAATTTTTAATTGCAAGTTATGTGGTGGCATTCCCAGTAAATCCACTGAATCCAAGAATTCAACATGATAGTCGACTGCTTCATCAGGATCGACAACAGTGCCGATCGATTTGAACTACATCTCATTGCCAGACAATGGTTGTATCTGGAAATTAATAGCGTCAACATCAATATTTTTTGCGGTCAAAATAGCTTGTTCACGTAGCCACGCATGATTAATGTAATTAGCGCGCAAATCTGGGAATATGCTTTTAATCAAAACATCTTTCGTGGCTACCATGTTGCAAAAATTGTCTGGCAATTCGATGCATTGTGTATTTCCATGCAATAGAATTTTTCCATTGCCAATGTTGAGCAATTGTTTGGAGAATGACAGTGCCAATGGATCGTTTTGTAGTTGAACACACATATTTATTGTAAGGCGTAATGTATTGACATTTCTTCCATAGGTATGATTGTTTCAAACATGCGTTAATTTCGTCCGTATATGTAGCGCGTGGAATGACCGGCAATGTCTGTCTGAAATTACCGGACAGCAGCAGTAGAGCGCCACTGAAAAGTCTGGTATTATCGTTGAGAACTTTCGTCATTCTATCGAGAGCTTCAAGTGAATGCTTTTGGGCCATAGTGCATTCATCCCAGATAATAATTTTGCATTTTTGCAAAACTTTAGCCATGCCGGAATGCTTCTTTATTTTGCACATTGCGTCTGGATTTGTGTGAACGTTGAATGGCAACTTGAGTGCTGAATGTGCAGTCCGTCCACCATCAAGCAAAGTCGCTGCAATGCCTGATGAAGCAATTGCCAACGCAATAAGATTTTGTGATCAAATGCGCGCAAGTATCAGTGAGATGAGGAATGTTTTGCAAGTGCCGCCTGGTGCGTCCAAAAAAAAGAATTTGCCTTGTTGTGCTGTAATTGACAAATTAATTTGATTGTGTATGTTCTTTTGCTCAGTAGTGAGCAGTTGCTCATTATTTGCAACAAAAGTAGGCAAAGAGGCTGCACCGAACTGTTGTTTGCACTGAATATCGTTGTTGATGATGTCTGTTGCTGGGCGGTTCGGCAATGGCATACCTAAATGAATGAGTGGCATATTCGAAATGAGAATGCAAATATCCTCAATCTTTGTTTATGCCTCGTTATATATTTGCGGCAAAAAATTAATATTGGGATCTTGATCAGTGGTCCGAATGCGATGCAGAATGCCTTTTTGCTCATGGAATCTTTATATTTGTCCCAGAGAGCAGAAGCTTGCGATGGAAAACATGCTGTCAAAAATATGGTGAATAATTGGCGAATTTGATTAGGAGAGGAACTCAGTACTGCATCTGTAAGTGTGAGATCCCAATAGTTGTCATCTTGCAGCAAATGCAATTTCCGACACACATCGTGGTACGCGTCGTACAAAATACCATTGACTGTTTGCGAGTATTGGAAGGATGTCGGGCCAGGGACGTTAACCAACAACAAACGCAAGAAGAAGCATTTGCGTTGCTTTGGATGGACTGTGTATAATCGGCCTAATGTATTTCCCATAAATATGGCGTCGAATCCTTGGACTGGAACGCCTCGCTTTCGTGGGTACCACTTTTTGACTGTTTGTTATACGTGAAAAATCGTGGCACATCTGTATACATTTATGTCTTTGCGAATTGACCGAAAATACCTGGTTGGTTGCATAGTTCGAAAAATTCAGCAAGTTTGTTTTTTGGGGCAGTTAAAGCTCTATGTATAGCAGTCACTTCAGTGAAATAAACAAGCTGTCCATTTTCAAGGTGCACGGCCAAACAGAACAGCAGGGTCTCTGTTGTAGAAAACTCAAACTGCGCCAAACTGCTTCATTGCTGCTAATGTATCTGCCCATTTGATAACTTGTTCTTTCGTCTTATCATTTACATTTTGAACAGCAAATACAGCCATATCGCTGTCCTTATGAAAGTATTTGCAAATGTATTTGATGGACTTCACCGAACTGCAGAACTCAACGTTTATGTGTGCTTTGAAGGTTTTGGACAGCAATGGCGAATACGGAACCACCCAGCGATTGTCAATGTCAACCGGATTTCCACCGTTTGGCATGCGCAATTAATGTAATTGGCCACCATTGTCCGTATCTCTACGACGATACAATGGATAACCATCGATATTAGTGATACTATAGTTTGTACACATTTTTGGGGAACATTTCGTACATTTTCCATTGTCCATGCACGGTGGCGTCATGTTAAGATCACCGCATGGACCATGGATCATGTTAGCGGTAACAATGTCAAACAACTCTTGATCTATATTCCGATCCGGAATTTCTGTTGAAATATTTTATCAATTTCTTCTGGCCGTACTTTGTCAACCAACCAAATCAAAATATGTGCATGTGGCAAACCTCGTTTTTGCCATTCAACAGAATACAGCCAGCAACGTGTTTCGCCGAATACATAGTGATGTGTAATGAAGTTCATCAACAATTTTAGTTTTTGTTTGAAGACATGTGCAGTGATGTCATGGCGATGCATTGTTGTTTGACCTGGCAGTAAAAGAAATTTTAATTTCATCCCAGTTTGGATTGCACGTAAATGTAATAAACAAATCTGGTCGGCCTTACGCGCACACGAAAATCATGGCATCTTGAATGTATCCTTGCATATGACGCGGACTACCAATATATGAAGATGGAAGAATATGTGCAGTACAGATGTTGTTGATATTAGTTGTTTCATCTACGTTACTGAGAATAGCATCATGCAAATGAATGTACTCCTCAGAATGCAGCTTCGCTTAATTATACTTGATGTACTGTAATCGCTCGCTTTCAATTTTCGTATACATATCAACAATGTATTGATGAAACAGCTGGCTGCATCGGAGAATGTTGTTGTCTTAATTTGCACGAATCATCAACCTATATGCGTAGAAGTTCATCACGCTCACTTTCTTGTTGTTTTCTGCACCTGCAAAGTAAAAATATAAATAAAACAAAAAGAAATTAACCGCACAAAAAAAATAAAAACGAAAATAAGGTGTATATTTTACCTGTCGCTGGATTTCTTTGTTTGATGTTGAAATGATATCCATCTTCTCCTTCCCAAAATATCAATGGATATTGCAAAGCGTCGTAAGAACGATGACTGTCTTGAATTGACTGCACCGTGTTATCTCTGCATTGGATCCGTATATCTCGACGCTCGTATGCATCGCCAACAATAACAACTGCAACTTCTTTAATGGTTGGTGCATTCAATCGGCCACTGTGCTCTCCAGATGGTACTTTGTCTGCTTTGATGACGATCATGTAGCTGTCGTTTTGCAGTTTGTTTGAAACAGTATTGAACAACTGGACCAACTGGTTGTGATTTCGCAAAAACAGTTCCAAAGTCGCCACAATTTCTCGCTCCTGCATCTGCTCTATGTGGTTGTATTGGCAGCGTGTGTTTATTTGTTGCTCCTCATCGCCCATGATGTACATTTGCAAGAATTTTGGATCGGCATCAGGCATTGACATTAAAGAACCAATTTGATGATACACTTGGCCCTGAATCGTAAACGTTGATTCAAAATTGCGACCATCCTGATTCTGAAAGATTTTTGTTGCTCCAAATGATGTGATTTGGAAGCAGGAATTGAATTTACGAATTTTACGCAAAAACAATTTTGATTGAGGTGTGGCTCCCGTCAATGGTGTTTTCAATGGTTCTGGCGGTGAATTCAGTGGTGGCAATTACAACTTTTCCAGACGCAGAGCAGAAACTCGCTGATTCACCTTTGTATTTAAATACATGGCAGTGTTGGCATTCTTTGTCCATAGCGCCAATGACAATTTGTGAATGTGACGAATAGTCGATGTCCGACTCATATTCAAACGCAAGGTGGAGAAGTGATGTACTTGCAGGCGCTGTCGTTCATGTGCTATGTGTGCGTCGGTGGCTCGTTGAGACGCGCCTGTCTTTGTCTCAATGAATTAGCTCGAAAGTGTTTGTTGCATTGCTCTTGACTTTCATTTGCACGTGTATTTGCAACCTGGTCTCTTAAATTTGCATTGTCAGTCAATTGATCTTGTGCCGTTCTATTTAACCGACAGGTCTGGACTATTTGTGAATTCTGTGTACGTCGACCAATATTTCCTCCTCGTCCACAAAGACGTGGCATTGTTCTGTAATAAACACACAACACATAAATATAAGTAACTTATATTTGAATTTTATGGATGTTATAATTTGTTGAACAAATTTACATGTTATTTAACACTCCGTAAATGTTATATGTTCTGATATTTGAAAAATCTTAAATCTTGAAATGTGATTCTTCACAGAATTCCATTTATTCCATCAGAAATTCCCTTTCACTTTAAAAGAACACAGTTTCCAGTCAGATTGCCATTTGCAATGACAATAAATACAGCTCAAGGGCAGTCATTGCAAATGTGCAGAATAGATTTAGAAACAGAATGTTTTTTCGCACTGCCAATTGTATATGTCGTGTTCTAGAGTAGGAAAATCACACAACTTATTCATACGCGCAGAAGATGGTAAAACTAAAAACATTGTACACAAACAAGTACTTCAATAAGTAAAAGATTTTGAAAATATTTTATGCCACAGCAACGCGTTGCAGGGTTAGCTAGTATTTCATATAAAAATCATTTAGATTGTACGTGGAAGATGTTTTAACAAGGTCTTCATGGGAGGGGGAAAAAGGCACTTTGAACACAATTCTAAATTTTTTTGGAGTTATACAGAGCAATGTTATCAGTTTGGTGTGTATAGCACTAGTGGTGTCATGTGGTTGCCCTCCTCCCAGCGGCAAGTGTTTCGGAGAGCCCTCCCCTACATTCCCTCACTCAAAGCTGCACAAAGATTATTTTCTCATTTGAACTAAAATAATTCAAGATGGTGCTGCGATGCATGTCAACACCGTTAATCTGGGTCAACACACAAGCATCGACTGTGTTACAGTCAACAGTGAAAATCGAGTGTTTGTAGTGTATATGTAAACAATAAACTGAACGTGACTCAGTGATTGGCATGATTCTTTACATGTCATACTTGGCAAACAAAACCCAATTTAGGTTGGAAATGGTTAAACAATCAATACTTTTATGTAAAGTCCGCCTATGTAAATTAAATTAATCCCATTTTGGAAGGCATGTGGTAAAATAATAATATTTGTACTGAATGTTAATGTAAATTTTGTGCATTGAAATGAAATATTTTTACATAGTTGACATTGGGTATTTGGACAGGAAATAAAAATATTACATTAAAGTGAAAGATATGTTAATGTGAAGTACGCTGTAACAGAGTTTTACTGTAGTTCAGACATAGCTTAGAAGAATTACACATGTGCAGCGTAAGTGTATCAGAGTTTTCACTGACCCATTCAAATGGCTTCATAAAAACCCAAACAGTCAATAACGAAAGAAAACATTTCATACATCAACTACTGTTTCAACACCTTAATTAAATATGGCCAGAAAAAAAATTATGCGGTGAATAGCAATTTAACAGAAATAAAATTGAAATACAAGTTAATAAAACACAGCACCTAAATTTAGGTTGAAATACAAAATAAAATTTTGCCAAAATGTGCAATTTTATCTATGAAACCATGAGTCTAAAAACTTGTCAAGTTTATGAACAATGTGCTGTTAAAAAATACTGTTAATTTTTTGCTCCATAGTTTTCCAAATATAACTAAAGATGTGAAAAGAAAAAAAAATTTATTTTTGTATTAGGCTGGATGAGTACAAGTTATTTGCATTAGATGTGGTTATCATAATAAATTTAATGAGAGTAAAGAAACAGAGAAAGCAAATACAACAGTAATTTTGTTTCTATGATGGAGTAGTTTCTTTAAAATCATATTTAAGACATTCTAGAACATTATTGACCACATCAAATTTCCCATTACCTGAAAATTTTAGCATTTAAGTCCAAAAAATTGTAAACTGTAATTTTTGTCCCTGTGGAAATGCTGCATGTTCTTTTGGCTCAAATGAGATACTTGCTTTCGTTTATGCGACTGTATAAATGCCAAGTGTAATTTTTTTTTAAAAGAATATGTGCAATAGTATGCATTACTGTTAGCTATACAAATTATTAACAACAATAAAATCAAAAACACTAAAATGTTAATTTTTAAAAATAACTCAGCTGAAATTGAAACTATACAATCTCGTCCAAAAATATAATATAGAAAAGAAAGCTGCAGGACATAGTGGCAACATACCTGCCGGACAGGATGGTAACTCCAGTTTGGGAATGTTGGTAACACGTTGGAAGTCGTCATGGCAAGCGTTGCAGAAGTGAGTGGTGCCAAAGCAGAAGAAAACGGCGACGGAGCAACAGTAGCGGCACTTGTACTCCAGGAAGTCAGTGCCGTGCTTGGGGCACATCTGAGCGCGCGACACATCGCTGCACGCTCCGCACACCAGCTCCGTGGGGTCGTATTCCTCGCCCACCTCTGCATCACACCGAGCCTCTCCTCCATAGTAGGCCTGCCAACACGTACATGTCCACATATTCAGTATTAGAGATCATGGATGGATGTCCAAAGATTATCATGACAGGGTGTCCATTGAAATTCCATTTTGGAATTCGCTGACTTTTCCCTGTTTTCCCGGCAGAATCTTGCCATCTTCCAGCTTATTTTCAGGAATACTGAAACCTTCCAATACCATATTTTTTCATCGTTGACAAAACAAATATGCTATTAGTTGAATTAAATTACACTGAATAGACCAAGCAAGCAGAGTCAACATTTTATTCATCCCATCGATATTTCTTGTGATACTTGACTTCACATGAGTGTCCATTACAAACACAAACACACTTTATTTTGTACGTGCAGGTACTATGCCATTTGGCAAAGATGTGTTTTTGCCAGTTCACAAACTTAAAAATTATAATTATCATAATCACATTATCCTGTATTCACACAACTAACAATTTTTACAAAGAAGCAATTGCAGAGGAACCTCTATTTATTGAACCTGGATGGATTGAAACATGGAACATTCAGTGGTCCAATTTTTTATTTATCTGCATTTCCAGACCACATGTATTGAAATTTTTTGTCAGTCCCCTAAGAAATGATGGATAGAGAATCTACTGTATTTACATTTTCCCTGACCCAGGTGAAAATTCCCCAACATTTCCCTAACTTTTCACCTGTCACCTTAAACTCCCTGACTTTTGCCAGTTTTCCTTGTGTGTGGACACCCTGCATACATTGGCCATCACCTGGCAGAAGTGTGATAGGACATCCTTGGAGAACCAAAAGCGGAGGTATTGCATAAACAATGATTGCCGAATGACCACAGGAAGGGAAGTGGGAAGACCGAAGAAGCTGTCAGGTACAATTAAAAACTAACCACCAATATACACTTTAAAAGAAAAGTAAAATTTGAGTATGAAGAGTTTTGACCGAGATGGGCTGTAAAGA
Organism: Clitarchus hookeri; assembly: GCA_002778355.1. Lineage (NCBI taxonomy): Eukaryota > Metazoa > Arthropoda > Insecta > Phasmatodea > Phasmatidae > Clitarchus > Clitarchus hookeri. Next base: position 62,714 of record NQII01003918.1, read on the forward strand.
GACAGAGGAGCGCACACACACCTTATTGCACTTGTAGCAGACGTAGTATGCATATCTGTCCATGGCATAGCTAGCCGGGTCGTTGTAGAACCTGGCTCCAGGGCTGGTGATGGCCTCCGCCTTGTGCAGGCCCTCGTACTCCAGCCGCATGAGAGCCTTACGACGCACGTCCTCGTACAGGTCCTTTACAGGGCTCAGCAGCTCCGCCAGCACTGGGTGTTCTATTGGGCTCTGCACATACACACACCACATGTAAATAAACATTATGATCACCATAAACACAAGCAAGCTCAGGTACTATAGAAGATTATACAAGTTTGTTACAAAACTGTAATCAACTTTAATGGCATTTCATATTTTAGGAATCTGCCCCTAGATAAACACAATGATTAGAGAGTCATAAATTTTCTTATAAGTGTCTCAAAATTTTATTTCTAGTAATTTTGGCAGCACTTATGACTCCACGCCGTTAATTCATTATAGTCTTTATGGCATTTTGTAGCCACTACAAAAAAAAACACTAGGTTCCACAAAGATGTACACTTCGTAACAACAAAAATTTTTAAATACCTTTTGAACCTACATTGTGTAGCTGGTAGACAAAACCACATTCTTTCAGTGAACATGTGCAGAAAACTATTTCAAGAGCATGAATTTATGGTATTTACACGCACACCAACAAAAATATGTAACGAAGTTTGTGTGATAGTAAAATATCAATCAATTTACGACATACTGTAGTTACATTTAATTTCAAATTCCATTATTCAACAATCACTATTATTAAAATGTTTGCACCCTGTTAAAGTTAGTTGGTAACCATGAAAGTATGTAAATAAGCGCATTGATGGATGCTAAAAAAATTATTAAAGTTGTGTGCAATGGTGCATCAAGAAGATGCACTACACAGCCATATTAACAACCGATTGAGACAGAGAGGCAAGGTAATAGGACTGAGAAGGCAGGACGAACCATACACTGATTGTCCATCATTTGGGACACACGGACTTCACCGTCAGACTAAGGAAATTTTCTATTCTTCAAGTTTCAGTAAACTTGGCGCATAAGTATTGTTCCCCAACTGAACGCAAAACAATGATAGGTTTTTAATAACACAATGATGTCTCCTAAACAATATCAAAATTTACCATGTAGTTACTGTGACGCCAGTTGAGCAACATCATGATGGTGCACTGGCTCAGTATCCCTCTAGAGACTAGGGAAACTTGAGTCTCCTTAACGAGGTATTTACATACTGGTTGGACTGTGTGGGCCGAGCTGGTATCTCAATTACCTTTCTGGTAGGCGTTGGGGGTGCCTGGCGGGGGGCCGCCTTGGAGTGTGTCCTGACGGGGATGTACTCTACGGCGATAGGGTGGATGGGTTGACGAACGACTGTACAAGAGGCGTTCAAGTTTAGTTGTCTAACTACCATTGCACGGGTGGGTCACAAGAGACACTTGAGGGCCGTTTAGGTGGTGTCAGAGGTAGTGGCGATAGACGTCTTGGCGCCACGTACCACGTGTCTCTCGACTGAGGTGCTGAAGGCACTAAGCTCCAGGCTGAGGCGGGGACGCATGTGGCATACCATATAATTGCTGTATCTTTGCGTTCTTATACGTGGACCCTGGGAACATTTGGCCCTAGTTCACCAGAGCATGTAGTTTGAAGACCGAGGATTTTGTCTGCCTTATTCCGGCCCGCCCGGTGATGGGGCATTTAGGAATAGCTATGCATGTCACTAGCTAGATACGCATGCTAACGTTGCATTTTTACTTTATTGTTTGGTTTTTCATAGCTATAATAAGAATCCATTAACAAACACACTTTAGAAAGTGATATGTATATTGCCAATTTTGACTCATAATGAAACAGTGTGTCTGATTTCCAGATTTACTGAAATTAACCAAAATGAAATGTTAAATGGTATAAAATTACATTTTCATGTAAATTCAGATTTTGGAAGTTACAGGAATTTGTAGCTAGATGTAGCATTTTATGGTGTCTATATAGTTAAAACTATTTACCATGATCTCTACCAATAGGGCTTGGTAGTAGCATTGAAGTACTACCTCCAGAGAAGACATTCCAAGACCATTCACTTAAAAGGTGAACAGGGAACCCACCCAACACACACATGTAGCAAAATGCATGCCAGTATTTAAACATCTTATTCGCTAACTTTGTAATAGATGGAACAAAATTACAGTACATATTTATAATACCATAAACAACTGTTTGCAACAATAGCATCATTTTAATTGGTTACATTGAGAGTCTATACTCAAAACTCCTTTTTTCATTGTATTCATCCAAAATAATAATTTAAAAACCCACTTGTAAAATACGTGTCCATATGTGGTAATATATTTTTAATCAGCATCGTTATCAAACAACCGACAATTTATGTAGTAACTGTATAGTTTTTTGTATAAATACGATTAGGGTTACCAGACATCCGGAAATTCCAGGACATGTCCTACATTTTAACCCTCTGTCTGGTGTCCGGAAGGAATTTCGGAATAATCGTAAATGTCCTACATTTTGCTGTTAGAAGCCCTGATGCTAGTTCCGAGCATGGCCGCTACATGCTACAAACACTGTTCGACTTGCGCAGTATTCAATCTACTGTATTGGTTGCGCCTGTCTAGCGTCTCGTAACAGTTTGTTTGCGGTTTGTTGTTTCTGTGGCGAAAGTTCTGTTTTGAATAAAACAAGTTTTGTAAAATAACGAAAATAAAATGCAAGTTTGGCGATTTGTTAGCAAAAAAGTACACAATGTTCAAGGTAGGAAGACACGAACATTAAGTAAAGTGCAGTACTTGTCATCCCGCAACATATGTCTCTATTGCAAATAAAGTTATGCTTTTAAATTTTCTTTTCAGTGGTTAAAGCGTTTAAGTAAATCCAGCGATGGCCTGCCATATTATATTTGGCGCTAACTGCCATCTCACACTGACATATTCCGTCTATCTTTAATTTATTTTGAACATAATGCCGAGAAAAATCATGTTTTAACACGACGTGACCTTACTGGATTGTTTTGTTACAGGTACGCAGGATTTGGAAGTTCATCTAGCTTCACAAAACCACAAAAAAAGTGCACAAAATTATTCTGGTATAATACAGACAGACATAAAGAAATTCCTCGTTCAGCCATCATCTTCATCTCATCGTGTTGCTGCTGTAGAAGAAACGCTCGCTTTCCACACAGTTCGCCATCACGTATCATATAAATTGATGGACTGTGCACCTAAATTAAGTTCAAAGCTATATTGTGATTTAGATATTGCTAAGTAAGTGCCATATCTAAGGACAAAGACAGAGGCGATCACAAAGTTTTTGGGCCACATGTCATAGATGTGACAATTGAGTGCCTGAAAGGGATTTCTTACATGAATTTCATAGCATTGTGCGGATTAAGTTGTATGTATGGAAAATATGTGTATAATAAAATTATATATGAATTTTCATTGCTTTCTGTAGATTAATTTGTATGTGTGAATATATTTATGCTTACATGATAAAAATGAACTTGAATTTTCATTACTTTGTGCCTCTCACTGTTAATTTTTCGACATTTTAAGATATCCTACATTATCATGCAATGTCCTACATTTTGGACCATGTATGTCCTACATTTCATTAAAAGCATCTGGTAACCCTAAATATGATACGATATTAAAAACAAAGTGTTGCCATACCTTACAGATTGGACACAAAGAGAATGCAAAAGTAATCCTGGGACCAGCCCATCGCTTCATCAGCACACTCCGGCAACACGTCAGGTGGAAGACATGTCCACAATTTAGCTGCAATTACAAAGTACAACACAATGCATATAACACTTCTAGCCAGCTTCCTTCCAGTAATCACATGCTTACTATATCACCAATCCTGCAGTATAATAACTAAAATACAAGTTTAATAATGTAAAACACCCACCACTGGCATAGTCAAGATTCTTGTTTGGGTTGGGAAGGGGCCAAGTCGCACACACACACAATGCACACACACAGAAATGTGTTTCAATTGTCAAACTCATAGACGCAATACCTAGATACAGCTAATACTAATAGAATTGAACACATTCCGGTGAGAATATTGAGAATCTTTATGCTTAGGGCCCCACTTTTACAGTAAATAAAATAAGCTAATTTAGTCGTTAAAATTCCACTATTTCATCAAAAAATTATTTTCATTTCGTCAAATAAATTTTGTAGCAAAAAAATGCATGCATTATTATTATTATTATTATTAGAAAATGAATCGGTTGTTTTGTAATGATTTCACTCAAAATAAATGGAATTTATTATTCATTCTTTTAATCTGTAGATCTTTAAATGGAAAACATTCAAAAATATTTAACGATAAGGATGAAAGGACAACCTTACGAGACCACACTTGTCATGAAAGACACATTGTCACGTAACCGAAATTTTTGTGCGATAAATCGGTGTACTATACTTTATTGAGATATTAAAAACTGCCTAAGAACATTCACTAACATTTAAATTTTATAAGATTTTTACATCACCCACATTCAACTTTTGTTCATTTCTGGATAACAATATTTTAATTAAATCATGTTTGGTTCAATATTACTCCAACACAAATCCACAACCAAACTACAAAATACTAGTAAATATTTTATTACTGATAAAATAAAAATACTCCTTACATAGTAAATACACTTCTACAAAGAAGTGGCAGAAACCTATTTGTTTTTCTTTTATTGGCAGTAAGAAAATTACACAAATTTGCTTCCAGTGCAGTTTTCTCTTTATTTCTCATGTCCTACACTATCACTAAATCACTGTGCATATGACACGGCAGTGATTAAGCACGTGTCTTTATCCGTCCATTCTATGTTTACATCACAGTTTTGCAAGATCAGCTTATAAAACAAAAAAAAAANAAGCACGTGTCTTTATCCGTCCATTCTATGTTTACATCACAGTTTTGCAAGATCAGCTTATAAAACAAAAAAAAAACCTTCCCTTTTAAACAATCTAAAACAGTAACCATTTTTGCATTCTTAACCGGTTTTGCGACGTATGCAGCCGACTACAATCGTAACCCTCGCTCAATAGTTGCAAATGCCATATTTTCTAGTCGTCAAGAACCTAATGACAAAGCAGAGAAGACGAGTAAAGTCGCAGTGTTTACAAATACCACGCGGATGTCTACTGAGAAATTATTACATCCAAAAAAATATATATATATCCATTTATTTTATATATACATACTATTTACTTTTGTGATACGACCAACATTTTTGGTTAGAGATTTTCGTTTATAGATAAAATATGGTAGGCGTGATTGTGCCAGGGAATGAGCGCCGTAGCGACTTGGTTTGATATATATTGAATTGTATGTGTAACAATAATCTGTCGACATAAAAATTTGTTAACCATTTTAGTCAACAACGTGATCACCACGCAAATAGTTTTGTTATCCGCATATGTGTGAAGAAAAAGAGACATAATGATATATAACAAATGGAAAATTGTAAAATATACTGTTTGTAAGAGTTTTCACGGTAAAAGAAGCTCACACTGTGGTTTTAGATACACTTAAACAAGTAATTTCAGCAATATTTTGTGAATACTGGAATTATTACGACGCATGACAGGCGGCGGACCAGGTCTTGCCAAACCATTGCCAATACTAGGGTAGGGCTACCGGCTCCCTTAACTGGGTAGTTCATATGTCGCTAGACGCCACACGATTTTCCGGCCACCCATACTGTAGGCCCAGTGACCAAAGGTTCTTGGCGCACACGTACGGTAGAGCTCTTCACTAGGTACACTCCACGAGGAAGCAACTAGACCACCCGAGTCAGCTAACCCATTCCATCCAGCGCGTGCAATTCGCTGATTAGAATGCTCGGCCTGAAAGGTGTGACCCTGTGGCCTCCGAGCGGCTCACGACAAAGCTTTAGCACTACCCCAAGTCAGGTAACCTGCTACATCCACCCCATGACGTGATTCACCGGTCGGAGCATCAAGTCTGATGCGGCGTGATGTTATTGCATCTGGTACTATAGCTAAAGAATTTCTGTCACCTGCCCCTTGCTTGCTGAGATGACCCTTAGTACCTAACCTAATGCAATTCATCCGACGAGGAGGAACAAAGTGGGCCGATAAGAAGGCATTTACGGCTTCTACAGCCAACCAATTGCAAGGTAACCCATCCCAGTCGGCCTTCAGCCTTTCGTCCACTCTGGATCAGGCACAAGATGGCGCCTCCTAGTAACTTATTCGAGCCACTTCGGAAGATNCTTCAGCCTTTCGTCCACTCTGGATCAGGCACAAGATGGCGCCTCCTAGTAACTTATTCGAGCCACTTCGGAAGATCGCCAGAACACCGCATCTCATCGTCTGCCTGTGGGCCTGGGCCTCGCCAGCACCATCTATCGGACGCCATTGCCCGCCGCTGCCACCCGGAGCCCAGCCACCCCCTAACAGGGCCTGGTGAGTCGTCCACCGTAGCCTGCCAGCAGTCGGCTACAGCGCCAGTCTACATGTGGTAAGCCAGCATCCACTGCCACCGCCCAACCAGGCCGATTCTGTACACCGGCTCCCTCCGAGCTAAGGTGCACCCACAATAATTAGCCCATAAGGCCACCCAGTGTTCTCAGCCAAGCTTCCCGGCCATCATGCGCCAATTACATAATTTTTGAATAAACATAATTTCTCAGTATTCCGCTGTATTTCGTGTTATTTCACGGTTCGCGAAAATTTCTAGCCCCTGGTTATGCTAGTGGTCAATACACTTCGCATTTTCATACGTATTTGGTAATAAGAATGGTTGTTTTGCAAGTTAGCTTTATTGCCAGGCATTTCCTTACATTGGTTTTATTAATCCACTAAACAGAAATGAAAAATGAAATAAAATTTTGGCCGTTAATGTTACCGGCAGTTTACCAATTTAAGTGTACCTAATACAACAGCAGAATTTCTATGGAGGACCCAGACTTGTCCTTGGATCTTGTCTTTAATGTAAATGTCGAAGTCAGTTTACAGTAGAAACCGAACTTAACACAGATGAATATAATGCAGCTTCAGGTGAAAGGCAAAGCTACAAGAATTTTTATAACATACAAAATCTTAGGATGCAGTAGTTTATTTTCACAGTTAAATTTCTCTCCACTTCCTTCCTATCCCTCAGTTCTGAATGAAAACAATTCTGTCTACTCCACCCTCCCTCCCCACCAAAGTGCTATTCTGTCAAGTTTAATATTCTTATCATAGCAGTGTGGCATCTGAGCCTCTACCTGTTTGTAGAATAGAAATGTGTTTTAAACAAAAACTACAAACTTTGCTGCCTGAAATGGTGTAAGCTGAGCCTCTCTTCCTCCAACGCTGCAGTCTAGGGGCATCTAAGAGGGTAAAAAGAGTGGCTCAACTTCCATGTTTACAGGAAAAGTGTAGGTTACCATCTGAGATTCATGATGATGACCTCTGTAACAATCCTGCTGAGGCGAAGGCAAGCTGGGTAGCCAAGTGTAAACACTCCAGCCAGAACTCTCGAAAACAATGCGTGCAGGAAAATGACACTTCATTAAATAAACCATGTGGAATCTTTTAACCACTGTTCTAATGGGAAATTTCTCTAGTCTATACGAAACAAGCAATGGATACTGGAAAGATGTATTGGAGTTTCACTGTAGTGACCAATTAATTAGATGGCACAACACTAAAGAAAACATTGAGAGGCAAGAGCTTGAGCCTATGTCAAGTCTTCCTGGAAATATACTTTTTATAGGCAGGTTACAAAGCAGGATTTTCAAAAGTTTTCCACTAAATAATGGATTGCTTGAACTTTGGTCATTTGATGCCACCGGTAAGCAGCCCCTTCAGCAAGTTATCTCACCTACCCCACCTGCTGTTTGCCTGCCACGATACACAAGTGCGTACTTCCTGGACACTGTGAGTGAGAGCTGACCTGTATGGCAGGAGCGCAGGAGAGCGCCTCCGTGAAGCAGATCATGCACATGTCGTCTGCGTCCTGCTTGAGGCCAGGGTCCGCGGAGCAGCCGTGCAGGCAGGGGAGGCACGAAGACTCCCCTTTGATGCCGCCGCACATGTGGCCACACGACAGCAGCTTGCTGCATGCATTACGTGCGTGTTCCTGGGCACCGAACACACACACGACCAACCTCACTACATGGCACTGTCGCAAACCACACATTTACACAGTTCTTCTTTTGAAGTCAGGAAATGTGATTCTTCAGTTCATTAATACCTTTCAGTTTAACTGCAGCCATATAGCTTAAATATATAATTTCATGGTGAAGGTTCAATTTAGGTATCTTCACTTTTAAACTGTTAAAATATTATGATTGAAGGACTCATGAATAACAACAAATTATGTTTTATTTCTATGTCAATTACATTATTAAATAGCAATAAAATTATATATCTTTGTAGCTGCAATAAGTATCAAGTATACTGCTACAATATCTGTAAGAAACTGCAAGCAAAACAAATACGTGTATTTAAATTATTGGGAGAAACATAAACAAAAAAACCTGAGTATTCGCATCCAAGCATACAGTACATATATACCATTGCATGTGACAAGGATGAGAGTATTATGTCACTTTGTACATATGACTATGTCAAAAGCTTTTCATCTCTGTACAGCATGCAACTAACACAGGATTATGTTAATGTAGTTATTCACTGCAGACTTCACCTTAAACAGATTAAATGCTTACCTATAAAATACCAAACAAGTTAGTAGTGAAACCCCATATAGTGAATGAACATCTTTATATCCAAATTTGTGTTCAGTATGGTCGAAACTGTATATAACACAAGGCATTTTCTACTCTTTATAAGTAATAACCAATTTTTTTTTCCTCTGCGGCACAAAACCTCTTTATAACAAAGACTAGTATGCCTAATTATATTTTATTTCCCTTTATATTGCACTTTTTTTTTACAAAATTTTATTTAAAACTGTAATAAAACTATGTATTTTTCACATATTTCAGAGGAAAAAATATACACTAGAGCCATAATGTTATTTTCAGTGCTGTAGAAGCAATTAATTGTATCACTTCCAGTGCACAAAGTATTTTTTTGCCATAGGAGTTTTTATTACTCAAATGAACAAAAGAATATCCAATTTAATCCTTNCTGTAGAAGCAATTAATTGTATCACTTCCAGTGCACAAAGTATTTTTTTGCCATAGGAGTTTTTATTACTCAAATGCACAAAAGAATATCCAATTTAATCCTTTTTTTTTTAATCGAACAAAAGAACCAATGCAATTCAATTTCAGCAGCAATAAGATACAAAACTGTCTCCGCAATGAAAAAAAAGTGACTCGTGATGCATACTGACATATTATTAAACGCGATTTCGCCTCATCTTTACGTAACACGTCACCTTGAACTAGGTTTGAACCCAGGATTACTTAATCCCAGAGCCCACCTGCATGCTCCTAGGCAAGGGGCACACCCAAGGACACGGCAGTCAAGGCCGTCTACATCAATATGTCAGACGTCGCGTGTCTGTTATAATCACCCCCGCGGGCGATAGAAGCCAGCCAAGCAGCCCAGCGCTACCTCTAAGCTCACAGAAACTATGCAACCTGCATACAAGGAAAACCACACTTCCAGTCTCCTCCAAGAGAACATGGCCTTCGCCGCTAAGGGAGGAGCTCCAGCCCGAAGATACCCAACCGGCTGAAGGGAGCCGAACGACCCGCAGCCGGCCGTCCATATAGACGAGCGCACAGCTCCGAAACATCAGTTATACTCAGCAGCTCACTCCACCACCTCGAGTGCTGGAGCTTTCTGCTTACCACCTTCCTCGCGAAGGACCACTGCTACCTTCGAGATATCTTCCAGACTTTCGCCCAGCAACCCCCAAAGAAGTATTCAACCCCCCCACTCACCCTAACTCACTACCACTTTGGTGGTGACCGCCGAGTTCCTTCTGGACAACAGTATAGAGTTAGTTAGGGTCAGTTGATATTACAGCTACCTAGCCGCATCTGCTCTTGTCTAGTTTAGACTCAGGTCCCATTCAGCTGGATTACCATAGATTACTTCTGTTTCAGTTCCTTGATAGTTATGAGTTAGTACGGCCACCATGTCTATTCCTCTGGAGAATAAACATGTGATCTTATCTAACCTCTGAGTACTTATTTCTAAGGTGACTGTGACACATCCCAGTAGACGTTGGCATACTAAGGAGAAGCAGGAGACCGCGTCTTGGAAACCTCTTTGCCGACATTAGTGTAGGACTGCGGGCTCCCTTAACCTGGCGCGCGTACGTTGCAAAACATACGCATTAGATGACTACCCATACTGTGGACCAGGTACGTAAAGGTATCTGATGCGCACTTATGGCAAAGCCCAAACACCTAGAAAATCCACGAAGCGGCTAGACGCCTAGATCATCCAACTCACTCCATCCACCACTTTGTTATTTTTGCCGGTTGGAGCTATAGGGCTGAGTCTGGGTGGACTAGCGCCGACTTACACACATAGCTAGGGAATTTGTCGCCTGCTCTTCCTTAGATGGTAGACCGTTGAACATACCCATGTGTCCTTCACCCATAGGAGTGGTGCAAAGTTGAGAGCTAAGAGGGCAGCTACTGCCTCCGAAACTAGCAAAATGAACTGCAACCCAGTGCCAACTGCCCTCTGAAGTCAATCCCCACAGGAATGAGCCCAAGCCGCACGACAACTGGAGGGGCCTCACCTCCCAGTCCCCCCACGTTCCCTCTCTCAGCCACCCCACAAGACCGCCGGCGAGCCGCACCAGATCGTCGTGAACATTCGCCTGGGACTTCCAGTGCCTCTGGGCATTGCCAACCCGTGCTTCAGGACCATGAGGGCCTGCAGCACCACCACCGCCCGAGGACCGTGCCTTAGTTCCAGTCAGCGGTAGAGCCAGGAGCTACCCCGGGCCACAGCCCCTGTACGTAAACGAGAGTCTGCGACTACACCTACAGTGCGGAGAACTGCTAAACCCACACCTGACTATGTACCGTGCCATAAAGCCACGCGCCCCAGCCTATACAACAGCCGGGGTCCAATCAGCAGCCAATAAGTAAAACTTCACCACAGTGAGTTAGCCCGTTTTTCTAACCGGCACAATAGAACCTTGTCTGACAGTGACATCGTCGTCAGTCAAATTGACGTCACACATTAAAAGAAACATTGTATACCACTTCTCTATAAAGAACCCCTCTATAGTAAACACACAGAGATTCATTCCTTTCAATTTTGTTGTAGAAAAGTTTTACTGTAATTTACTATGTTTAATGATTGTTGAATAGTTTAGTAAAACACTGCTCACAAAAGTTTCAAAAGTAAAACATTAAGAATTTTCCTACATAAGAAGTTTCCTGCTTAACAAATTACAGTACTTAATTTTATCCCTTTTCTATATACACATGTATGGCAATTTAACCTATTTAATAAGTTATTCTACTTAATAAGCATGACATTCTCAGGTGGTTATTTTTCTATGACAGCTACAAAAAGTAAACTAGTTTTTGTTACACATCTAATTTTAACTTCGAAATAAAATCAAAGAAACTTTTTATACAGCCCTCCTTATATATTTGTCACAGAGAAAATATACATTGGAGAAAAAACTACAGACTATTTAAAGTATAAAATGTTGGTATACATCACTTTTTTTAAAACTACAACTCAATTATAAGAATTACTCCATGTTTTCAAATAGTAATTTGCTTACAAAAAAAAGAAAGAAGGTTTCAATTTTTCCCCAAGTTTTACTAAACCATGCACTGTAACTGGGAACTACAGACTTTATAATACATTAAAAACATTTTAACTGCAAATAATTTAATTTAACATTTGTAATAATTATTTAAGGTATTTTTAAAACCTCAATAGCAATTACATGCACTCTTTTCCATTATCATTCAGTTACTACTGGTTAGTATGTGCTGAAACACAAACATTCAACACAGCACTGGTGTGAACTATGTTTGGGGCACACATGTGAAATTACCAAAAAAAAAATGTATATATATCTACTTATGCACTTCATGTACCAATAATTTCATTGAAAAAATCAAAGTAGCATTCATATTTCCTGATTACTTGAAAGTATTTTTTTAGAAGCACTGTTAATGAGTATCTCATTACAACCTGTCTATAAGTAAAAAATGTTGCTATTTTGATGAAAAGTATGAGAGATTTATGAAATTACAGGCGTTGCTATTCTTTGGTAGGAAATACAGGAGAACCACTTTGTTATACTACCCTGATTTAATAATTTTCCTATTTTACTTGTGTTTATCCATGGTCCACTGTAATACACTACCGCATTAATTTCCCTCTTTTTGTACTTTCCTGGTCTCTTGAGAAGTGCTAAAAAAATTTACTATTCATTCCACAACAAATCCTCACACAATATTCAACTTTGCAAGGCATATGGTAAAACTCTCACGAACTGTGTTCAAATGTTATAGCTGGTACCTTGAAGACTCAATGGGATATTGGATTTTTGAAGCTGTGAACACACACACACACGACATAATGCAGGGAGGTACATACTTGACACTCCTGGTCAGCACAGATGTTTCCAATGGCCAGCAGACCGGAGTTGCCGGTAATCCCACAGAAGCGACACACCCCGGACGACACGCCAGCCGGCTTACTCCTGGTGCCCTCGCGGAACTCCACCATGGCCTTGAGAGTGCGGGAGTCGGCCAGCGCCATCACCCAGAACAGCTTGGTGCGGCCACAGCCCTCGTGTAGGTCCACCTTAATGGCCTCTTCTTCTTCTTTGCACACCTGCGCACCCCAGTGTCTTATCGCCAAGTTTCTCTTTCCAATATAAAGAAACTCACAGACGAAGACATACAATTCATATCATACCGCTGGCACACCATGGCCAACCCATCATCAGTTCAACTAAACTTCAACAAGGACCACTACTTTAATAAAAACCATCACATTCCTTCAGAAATTCTGCATTTTCTTTACTGATGTATTTAATTTGTCACAAAAGTTAATTTCATCAGATTTTAATATGTATTTCCAGTAATGTTTACATATCATGTCTCCACAAACTAAATCAGTGGCTCACCATTGGAAGTTTGGTCAAATATGAATAATGCTGTATAATGTCTGAATAATACTGTATGTTTATTATTTTCAGTAACATACATTCCTATCAGCTCCAGACCAGCTTTTGAGTAGAGCTTAGGCATAGGAATACCTGATATTATATTAAGAATAAGAACTGGCCTGAACCTGATTTTTTTTTTTTAGCTGATAAGGAGACAGATATTTTCATCTATGGTTGGCCATAACACCAGAGTACATTAAGGTACCGATGTTGGAACAAGGCAGGATCAGCTCCTCCTGTTTTGAGGAAGCAGGTGCCTAGTACTACACTCTCAGTAAGAAGGAGGGAGGGAGATGCTACCCTACTGTGAGATAATCATCTATAGAAAATTGAGTCGCTCACAATCCAGTAATGGGTACACTGCAGAAAGCACGTTTCGCTCAGGTTCAAGCATTCAGGTCTGTTAGAGTGGATTGTGGAGGGCCTTTCCATGCCACACCTGTACGAACGAGGAAGAAGGCAACCTTCAAGGTATGCCACTAAGGCGGTGCACTTGGAGCTGGTCAAAGACTTGTGAACCACAGCTTTTCTGGCTGCATTCAAGCAATTGTGTCAATAAGAGGAATCCCCAATGATATGCACTCAGATAATGGCACTAACATTCTAGGAGCACATAAACAACTCAAGAAGGTGTACGCAAAATTGTTATCAGGGGCTAATGAGGAAGAGATTGCAGCTAAGGTGAACCTGGGAGGGTCGAAGTGGCACTTCAACCCTCCAGCAAGTCCCAACTTTGGAGGTCTGTGGGAAGCAGCGATCAGGAGTGGTAAGCAGCATCTGTATAGAGTTGTAGGTACTCAGTTGCTGACCTTCGAAGAACTCTCAACGCTGTTTGCGCAGGTCTCGGCAGTGTTGAATTCGAGACCTATATGTGCCCTCTCAACAAATCCTCGGGAGTGTGAAGTTATGATACCAGGTCACTTGCTTGTGGGTGAGCCATTGATAGCTTTGCCTGACCACAATCTGTGTGATATTCCTTTGAACCGTCTTGACCGCTGGCAAATGATAACGCATTTTCACCAACAAATATGGAAGAGATGGAGTGTCGAGCAAAGGGGAAAATGGACACAACCAGTCCCTGACACGCGCATCAACCAGTTAGTGCTGCTGAAAGACTCCATGTTGCCACCAGTAAAGTGGAAGACTGCCAGTGTGTCAGCAGTACATCCAGACCAAGATGGTGTAGTTTGTATGGTAACCTTAAGGACAATATAGGAGGAGTTCGTATGACTTGTCAACAAGATTTGTCCACTTCCTGTGGATTAACATCACAGTGTGATATTAGACCTACTCATTCCATGTTTATAGTGTATATTTTTCTTGTGAAATTGAAAATAATAATTTTCGGTGGGCAGTATGTTCATGACGTAAATAGTGCATAATACTGTTTGTGTGTGTGACTTAATTTGTTTGGTTGGCCATACTGGTGCCATTGTTTTGGTTGACTCATTGCGAACTATCATGGCGGCAGGTGATGGTTTGTGTTCGTTCATGCTCAACATCAATGAAGGTCAGGTGGAGTGGAGATGGACAATGGCAAAATTACAAGGTGGTGAAGCGGGTGAGTCCCAAAAAAGAAAACCCTGGCCAATGGTAACTTTTGCCACGTTTCCCAGACACGAATATTCGTGTCGACCCCGCCGGGAATCGAGTCCAATTCAACGTGGTGGGAGGCAATTAGTCTGGCCACTTCACCATTATGGGCCCTACGTGCATATCAGCGATAGTTTGTTGCAGTAGGTATGGACAACACGTGACATACGACAAAGCATTATGGAATGGATTAATTTCTCAAAAACGGCAGCATGTAGCTTATAAACACAAGATGGAAGTTTTGTTCACCTTGTAGAGTAGATAACAAATCCACAGGAATCAAACAACAAAGTGAAACAGCTACATTTTTATTTGCAAAAATGTGCTGCCAAACCCCTCACTTTTCATGGATGGGGGTTGATATTGGAATCCATATTTTTGTGCTTTGTACATCTTTGTTTAATAATGCATTATCCAGAAACCCAGGCATTTATCATTCATTCTGGCTGTGTTACCAGCAAAAAACATCTGCTTCATCTACACTTTCAAGGGCTGTTTTCACCCCTTCCAAATAAACATAGGCTATATGCTGTGTATATATTTTTGACCTATTTTTTTGATGAAGAATCACCTGCCAAAGTTTGTAGGTAGAGATCATATCCATCCTGTATATTTCCTTAACACTAAATTTCAGGTGTATGCCCTTAAACATGTGAAAATTCTCATCAATTTTGCATGTCCCCTGATAGTTAATACTAAAGTATTTTCTTACTACTGTTTTTATTCCGTGATTTTAAACTATTTATGTGAAATTTTTTTTACTTATTGTATGTTTACTTAAAGCATCAAATAGTTCATAGTGTGACACTGACTTAAAACCAATTTCCATAAGCTTGACGCGTGACGTGTACTGACATAATTATTAAATACGACTCCGCCTCATCTTCACGTGACGTCACATCACCCAAGCGGGGTTTGAAATCAGGACGACTTGCTTCCAGAGCCAACCAGAATGCCCCTAGGCAAGGAACACCCAAGGACATGGCAGACAAGGCCGTCTACTCCACTATGTCGGACATCACGTGTCCGGTAATCACCACCGCGTGCGACAGAAGCCAGCCACGCAGCCCAGCGCTGCCCCTAAGCTCACGGGAGTGACGCAAACCGCACACTAGGAAAGCCACACTTCCAACCTTTCCCGAGACAATGCGGCTTGCACCGATAAGGGAGGGCCTCTAGTCCAAAGATACCCCACCAGCCAAAGGGAGCCGAAGGACCCACAGTCTGCCTCTAAATTCGTGAGCGCACAGCCTGAAAAACGCCAGTTGATACTCAGCTGTTTGCTCCACCACCTCGAATGCTGAAGCTCTCTGCCTACCGCTTTCATAACGAGAGACCAGCAGCCTTCCAGACCTTCGCCCAGCGACCCCCAAAGAAGCGTTTGACCTCCCTTACACTCACTACCACTTTGGTAGTGAACCCCAAGTCCCTTCTGGACAACAGTATAAATTAGTTAGGGTCAGTTGTTATCATAGCTACCTAGCCTTTTTCTGCACTTGTTTAGTTTAGCCCCAGAGTCCCCTTTACCTGGTTTACCGTAGCTTACTTCCGCCGGTTACAGTTCATTGATAGCTAGGAGATAGTACGGGCCACTGTATCTATTCCTTTGGAGAATAAACACGTAATCTTACCTAACCCCGAGCCCTTATTCTAGGGTGATTATGACTTCCATCCCTGTAGAAGTCAAATCTAAGGAGAAGCAGGAAACCTAGTTTTGAAATCTCTTTACCAAAACTAGTGTAGGACTGCGAGCTACCCTTAACCGGGTGCACGTACGTCGTAAAAATAACCCATTAGACGGCCACCCATACTGTGGACCAGGTACGCAAAGGCACCTGGTGCGCACGTACGGCAGAGCCCCAACCACTAGGAACACACACCACGAAGCAGCTAAGACATCCAGATCAGCTAACCCACTCCATCCACTGCGTTGTACTTTGCCGGTTGGAGTGGCAGGATTGATTCTGTTTGGCCTAACCACCTACTGGGACACGCCACGATGCGGCTAGACATCCAGATCAGCTAACCCACTCTATCTACCAAGTTGTACTTTGCCGGTTGAAGTGACAGGACTGATTCTGGTTGGCCTAGCCACCTACTGGGACACGCCACGATGCGGCTAGACATCCAGATCAGTTAACCCACTAACCCACTCTATCTACCAAGTTGTACTTTGCCGGTTGAAGTGACAGGACTGATTCTGGTTGGCCTAGCCCCCTACTAGTTACACTCTTAGCCAGGGAACTTGTCACCTGCTCCTCCTTAGTTTGGTAGACCGTAGTACCTCCCCGTACGTCCTTCATCCATAGAAGTGGTGCAAGGTGGAGAGCTAAACCTAGTCAGTTGCTCTGCAACCCCGTGCCGTCTGCCCTCAGCAGCCCCTCCCCACGGGACCGAGCTCACGCTGCCTGACAACTGGCGAGGCCTCACCTCCCAGTTCCCCCTGGCTACCTCTTCCAGTCACCCCAGAAGATCGACGGAGAGCCACACCCGCTCATAGTGCACATACTACTGAGACTTCCAGTGCCAGGCCTGCGAGGACCAGCAGCCCACCGCGGGAGCCACCCAGCCCAGCCCAGCAGCACCACCGCTGCCCCAGGACAGGGCACCAGCCCAGTCAGCAGCAGCAGCTGAACCAGGATCTACCCCGTGTAAAGCCCACTGCGGGTAAAGGAGTGCCTCTGTCCACACCACCAGTGCGTAGGGCTACTCACCCCCAACCTATACCGCTGCAGGGTGACCAATAGGCAACAAATAATCCAAACTTCCCCACAGTAAGATAGCCAGTACCTCTACCCGGCACTATAGAACACTTGTTCGACAGTGACGTCGCCGCCATTTTAGTGGACGTCACGCGTCAAGCTTATCAAAATACTTTTAGTGCTAGTAGAAATCATTCAATCCATTACATCCAATGTCCATTGTATTGGTATTAGCCATCAGCTGTATTGGCAAGAAGTGTGTGTTCACACCAGTGTCAGTAAAAATCTGTATTGTCTCACTACTTTTGAGTACATCCATTACAAAATTACAATAAAAAAATAAAAACATAAAATAGATTTATGCAACGCAGACACAAACAACCATATAAGTTATTGATCTGAACTCAAATTAATTATAAATTTAGACTTTTCTGCCATACAACTGTATCTTTCACGCTAATCCTACACTCAAAAACTACAATAATTAAACTTGGTAGTAGCTTTTATCAATAGGAATTGACTTCTAAAACTCAAAATTAATTTTCTGAATCAATTCAATAACTTTTCTGGTAGGATTTTACTTCTACTGTTTTCATTCTTAGTGATAACAGAAAGAAAATCTGCTTGCTTGATGTGGTTGTTCCAAAAGTTATAAACTGAAGTTACAAATTTACTTATGCAGTCATTCTACGATTCACATAATACTAACGAGGATTTGACTTTTGAAGAAAATTGCTAAGTACTCTCAAGAAGCTTGTCACAAATCATGGTTGCTTTGAATAATTCAAATGTTAGGTAACCAATTCCACAAAGTATTTATTGCCATAAAATTTTGGCTAAGTAAAACATGAAAGAAAAATTATATGCACACAAAACCATGAGGAAACACAAATCTCGATCGAAAATCTTATGATTGCAAACACAGTATGTACTGTCACCAGTAATAAATAAAATTATGTACATGAAAACAAGTGAACTTTTTTAACTATGTCTGTGTAATGCAGAACACAAATTGTAAGTC
Source organism: Clitarchus hookeri (assembly GCA_002778355.1). Classification (NCBI taxonomy): domain Eukaryota; kingdom Metazoa; phylum Arthropoda; class Insecta; order Phasmatodea; family Phasmatidae; genus Clitarchus; species Clitarchus hookeri. Next base: position 81,164 of record NQII01003918.1, read on the forward strand.
CAACGAACTTAAGGTACTGGGCTTAATGCAGAGTGAGCCACTGATGTAAATACTATGTATATTAAATATTAGGTTAATCATATATGTAAATATTCATACTGATAGATAATATGCACTGGTACATAAATTATATAATTAGGTTACATAAATTACATAATCACGAAACTGAAATACAGATCATAATTTAAGCAATGAAATCAGCAACAAACCTGTCTCTGGTGCATGCGTGTGCGGCGGTGGAGATGCAGGAAGCGGTCGCAGTCCGCACACAGGTTGCCACAAGTGTTGCACTGGATGATGGCTGCAGTTTCCCCATCGTCATGGTTACTACACGTTGGCTGCAATAAACGTACAATATTGCCATTATGTGTGCCCCTCTCTCTCAATAACTAAGATCATCATACATTACATCTTCAGCAAGCAATAACAGAGATTTATGATGCCAGCAAACCAAAAGGTGTTTAGTGAGACACATGATAACTGACACCGTATTTTCACAAAACATTAGGGGTGTACTTTTTTAATTTTAAATTGAAGTCAAAGACAAAGATAAGTTTTGTCAATTATTTACAACATTCTACTTGCAAATTACAAATACTGAAATTTGAACTCTATTGTTTTAAATGTTAAAATTGTGCATTGGATATAAAGGCTTTTTAAAAAAAATTCATTTTGTACGGAAACATGCTTATAATCTCCACACACCTAGGGTTATCAGACTTCTTCTTTTACCTGGACATGTCCTCTTTTTGATGCCTTGTAAACTGTCCGGCTGAGTTTTACAAAAAAATTAAAAGACATGGAAGTTTTAGTTTTTTTTTTTTTAGAATTTTTATGTCTAACATTTAGTAACGGTGCCAATGAACTTCCAGCAAAAAAGAAAAACTTTCCGAAAAATATTACGTGATTCTTTTATCTTTATTAACGTTCATATATATATCCTGGCTGTTTGCTTACACGTCTAAGTTGAGAAGTGCCTGACCTATTCAAAATTTTATGATTATTTGCTAGGAAATATAAATTTGTTAGAACAAATAAAATCATCAAAGAAATACGATTGAAATGTATCTGAAACTGAGATGTTTGACAAAGATTAACTGTCAATTAGCAAAACGGTGTCCAGTGCTTAAGTACAGCTGTGTTTTGTGTGAATACTTCTATATAATTTACTTGCAAAATATTCTGTAGCGCCCACAAACTAAATGGAATTTACTTCCACATTCAAAGTGAACATAGTGTAATGACGCAATATTCTTAATTTTCGGGACACGTGTTTCAATTTCCTTCGTTTTTCTTAAGCTTTGTCAAGCTTCGTAATATTTTTATCGGGTTTGAAGTTTAAAGCCGTGGTGGCTCGTTTCCCGTGATAGTTTGTTTATCCGGCAGACGTGTGCTATTGTAGGTTATCGGGCGGACGTTTGCTGTTTACATTTATCGGGAGTCCGGTTGTCGTTTCGTTTCGAACATCGTGGTTTTCAGTTTTTGTGAAGCGTCAGTATTATTTAGAAACTTTCAGGCTGCGTCGTACAAATTTTATACGAGAAGTTTGTTTATCTGTATGTTGATGGCGTCAACAGTTTTAGTGTGTACAACGAAGTTTCGTTAATGTGTCAGTTACGATAACGTGTTGAGAGCGGGACACAGCGCAGTTTTGGATGACGCTGCTGGCAGATGCCGGATGCCGTGCCCTTATCTTAGGAGAAGGGGGCGATAGGCCTGCATAATAAATACTAATGGTGTCTATCGCGTAAGAAAGAAAAAGTAACCAACCGTCGGAGAAGACGCATCGGGCGTGAAGAACTCGGCAAGCACCCGCGACCGTTAAATCTTTTTTTCACATTTCTTTTCGGCTTAACCTAAATTCTATCAAATGATTTCCGCCGGTGTGGGGGGTAATTAGGGTGCCAGGAGGGAATGAACATCCCTCCTGCCTTCGTAACTTTGTCTTGTGATGCAAGTTTTGAGAAATGAATAATCTGTAAACGACGGTGGCGCTGTTCTGCACTTGTATATTTATCGGTGAACGGTTCGTACTCTGCATACTGGAACTTCGTATGTGAACTGTGTCACTCAAATGATAAATAAAGTATAGAACAAAATACTCGGGAACTTGAACTTATTTATTAATTAATCGGCATCAATTTTACTGAGTCTCGTGTTCTACCTTGAGCTAGCAGTGGCAAATTAACATCGGCAGTGTGACTGCACGCCGAACGTTACAATAGTTATCAATTTAGCTGGTTGCAAAAAAAAAATGTTTATATTACTGAACCATATTTGGGATACCTTTTTGCATGTATAATATTTTTAACTGACCTGTAACACAGTAAAATAATTTTGTATGTTTCCATTGTAAAATTATTTGTCTTCTTTCTTTGTGTCATTTTCTTGCAAGTGTCCTCTATTTGAATAAAACACATCTGCTAACCCTACACACAACTACAAACACTTGATCGCCATTTAAAGTCTGGTCAGCCTTCAGTTGCTAATGGCCCAAGAACTACAGTGCTTACCAAGACCCTACAGTCAACACAGCATTTATGGAATGTTTATCTCATTATGGGAATACAAGTGCAAGAAAACATTTGAACACAATATGTTTTCTAATCTCACCCTCCTCTCAACTTAGTAGTGCCATGAATACCAAAGGAGAAACACTGAACCCCAGGTGGCCAGCTACAAATTAAGACCTCAAGAACTGATTCAGATGAAGTTGTCCTTTGAGTACCCTTACAACTGGCCCTGCATGCAAATTGACTGTCACTGTGCACACGAGTGAGTTGTATTTGTAAGAGAGTCGGCAGTAAGGTTTGCAATGCCCACAAGAGAAGTCACAAAAATATAATCCGTACTGTATCAATCATAATCCATAAAAAGTAAATGAAGCCATATCACCTACAAAAAAAATCACTCATAAATAAAACAAACTCAAAAACATGGGCAAGAGCACAAGAAATAAAACTACGTGCAATGTATCATAAAGTGTCGCTCCAAGAAAATATGGGAGTATACCCAAATCTGTTCCAATAAATGCTGACTATATTGATAGCGATATAATATCTCACAGTCATTAAGTGTTAAAAACAAATAGTGATACAGCACAAATGTCACAGACAAAACCACAAATATTGCTCACATTGATGATTAAAATAATGATATAGCTGGCATGATTATAATAGCAGATACACAGATATCAGTATACAATAATACTAATAAACTATCAAAACACTATATAAGAACAATATCGAAAAAGGCAAATATACACTAACGTTTGTGAAAAATGCAACACTAAGAAGGATACATGTGACTGAAATGAACTTCATACCATAGATTGGTACATGACAATAAACAATTGATAAGGATTACAGAACTGTACATGATCTCTGTCCTTGAGAATTCAGTATGGTGTGAAGCCCCTACATGCTGCAATTAGAGCCCCTATATGTCGTGGCATGGAATCAAAGAGGACCTGGATATGTTCCTGGGGAATATCCCTCCACGTGGTTTGTACACGAGTCCACAAAGCATCAACAGTGGTTGCTGGAGGACCGTGACGAACAAGACGCCGACCAACCATATCCGAGACATGTTTGATGGGCGACGTGTGAGGTGAACGTGCAGGCCAGGGAAGCAGTGGTACCCGTCGTTCATTGAAGAAGGCTTGCACATTCCCCGCCACATGTGGCTGGGCATTGTCGTGCTGAAATATAGCACGACGAGTTGCCTGAAGGAGGGGCAGTACCTCGGGCCCTAAAATCTCTATGATGTAGCGGTTGCTGTTCAGATTGCCTTCAATACGTAGGAGTCGAGATCGCATTTAAATCCAATGGCGCACCAAACCATCACACTTGGCATTTGTCCGCTATGCCGCTCCACAATGCAGGTTGCCAGATTGCGGTCACCACGGTAGCGTCTAACACGTTTGCAGTCATCACTGTAGGACAGGTTGAAGCGGGACTCGTCTGAAAACACTAAATTTTGCCACTCAGTACGCCAGCGACAGCATTCATGTGCCCATTGCAGTCTGAAGCGTGTGTGGTTTCTGGACAATGGAAGTCGACGCAATGGTGTACGTGCCACCAGTTCAGCCTGCAGCAGACGGCATCGAACCGTAGACGCAGACAGGTCCATACCCTTTGCAGTGCTCCTGTGTCGAGCCAACACAATGGACGAGGCTGTGTGGTCCGTTACAGCCATGCGGAAAAGATTGCGGTCATCCAGTGCTGTGGTCACATTGCATGGTCCAGTACCAGCTTGTCGCTGCATATGGCCCTCTTACACTGAAGAACCAAAAAAACTGGTATAGGCGTGCGTATGCAAATAACAGAGGTATGGAACCAATCAGAGTAACGCGATGCGGTCGGCAGCTAGATCAGTTACTGCTGCTACAATGGCAGGTTATCAATATTTAAGTGAGTTTGAACGTGGTGTTACAATCGGCGCACGAGAGATGGGACATAGTATCTCCGAGCTAGCGATAACATTTGGATGTTCGCGTATGACCATTTCACGAGTGTACAGTGAATATCAGGAATCCGGTAAAACATCACATCTTCGACATCGCTGCGGCCGGAAAAAGATTGTGAAAGAACGGGACAAACGACGACTGGCGAGAATCGTTAAACGTGACAGACGTGCAACCCTTTCTCAAATTGGCGCAGAATGGATTTGTGTACTGCCCTGCAGGATTCATGGTGTGAATTGCCTCCTGCATACCTTCAGACATTAGTCGAGTCCNACCTTTCCGGTCACACAAGAGAGGGCGCTGCTGGGCCTACGTGTACGCCATCTCTCTGCAATCGTAATCACTTATGCTGTTACACTGTTCTACAAAACCTCCGAGTTTGGATTCATTCGAGCCATTCTTTCTGGGTATTGCAATTTTCACAAACAATAGAGTGTTACAATATCACAAATGCATGTACTATTCTGCAAATATTGTGACTTCACAATATCGTAGTTATATCACAGTGTTGGTAATATCAGATAGCATAATGTTGCTGACATTGCTACATGGCAGATATTGCTAACATCAAAAATATACTCCTCTAAAAATGTTTGACCATACAATAGTTACGATATTACAAAAACATATCACACCAATACACTGGCATATCGCACAGCCTATCATAGAGGGCTTGCTAGGATGTGATGTGGAACTCACCCTGGGTGGGGGCGGCTGACTGTCGGCAGCACCGCTCCACTGGCCCGACGACAGCCGCTCCACGTGGTCGCTGTCGAGCACACAGAGTGAAGCCAGCGCCAGCCACAACGTAGGTGTGTGCAGACAGTCTGAGGGACTGCGGTGAGACTCCTCCAGCTTCGTCAGGTTCAGGATGTTCTCCGCAATCGCACCCTTTGTCACGTTCGCCCACGCCTCCGACAGCTTTCCCTGCATACCACACAAAACATACTAGGTCGCATAATTTGAACTCCAAAGTGAGCGAAGAATAGGAACGCCGCCGTAAATGCCATCCATCCCAGAGCTTTGTGGTCCTGAGCCAAATCATGAGATCACTAACAGATTTGTATCACAGTGAAAATTTACCACAATATGATGAAAGAAAACATCCCCTTCCATTTTCCACTACAGACCCAGAATGTCGTGGAATGTGTGATACATTTGTGAAAGCAAGACAATTTCACAAAATGNTCCATTTTCCACTACAGACCCAGAATGTCGTGGAATGTGTGATACATTTGTGAAAGCAAGACAATTTCACAAAATGCAACTAAGAGATCAACCCCATAGTTCTCTTTGACTATTAATACTTTTCTGTGTAACAGTATATTAAGGTGTCCACCTATCTGCACAGCAATGTGTCTGAAATATATATGTTCACATACTGTTTTTATGTGAAAAACAACCACAATTCAGAGTAGTACAAAATACACATCTCACATTTGACACATATTATTTTGAACCCTTTCAACACAGCAAAAAATTGCATTTAGTTGCAAACAGCACAACAAAGAGATAGCAAAATTCNTCCATTTTCCACTACAGACCCAGAATGTCGTGGAATGTGTGATACATTTGTGAAAGCAAGACAATTTCACAAAATATTAAGGTGTCCACCTATCTGCACAGCAATGTGTCTGAAATATATATGTTCACATACTGTTTTTATGTGAAAAACAACCACAATTCAGAGTAGTACAAAATACACATCTCACATTTGACACACATTATTTTGAACCCTTTCAACACAGCAAAAAATTGCATTTAGTTGCAAACAGCACAACAAAGAGATAGCAAAATTCNATTATTTTGAACCCTTTCAACACAGCAAAAAATTGCATTTAGTTGCAAACAGCACAACAAAGAGATAGCAAAATTCATGCTTTATGCATAAAGGTATGTAAATATTTTACATGCATGCCAGCATTGCCCTAATTGATTTTATAGCTTCTTTGCAGAGAAAGTACAAAATAAGTTCTAGATAGACAAGTATCTTAAGAATATAATAACACTATACAAGGCTGCTTATTTTATTTGTCATTTTGTGACCAATAAAATGATTATGAAAAATGTTTATAAATTAATGATGTTTTACAAACTTGCAACCTCCAGTCCTAGTGTACTGTTATGAATATCAGAGTGAGTGTTGCAAGATTAGCCAAAGAAATTATGTGGATATCGTGGGAGGTTTGGTGGAAATAAGACTGGCATATTAGAGCATTCTTACTCATTGTTTCTATTTCATCTATCATCAGTCCTACATCCCCGGACAAAATGCAGCACAGAAGACTTAACATCTGTTCCCTGACTTGGCTGCCACAGATTGTTTCCAGACAGGCTGAAGCATGGCAAACGCATGGTGAAACCATATATTTAAAGAAAACGAACACAGATTTTTGTTGTACGCTCATGTCTTCAATACTAGCTAAAAAAATTTCTATCAGAACTGTCAATTATTTTTATTAGTATTTATGTACGGGTTTATTTAAAAAAAAATTACTTATCTGTAACTTTGTATCTTGCATGAAGTAGAACTCTATTAGAGGAAGTTAACCAAAACTTTCAAAAAGGTTACTGCTCCGCAACATTTGCTCTCTCCCCCCCCCATATTTCCTCTACACTTAACATAACGCAATTACACCTTATTGTGGTCTTCACGTGGTACTAAAGCAAGCATACTAGGCCACATAGGCAGTTTAAATTAAGCACTTTTGAAAGCCTCACCTCGTTTTGAACCCTTCTTCCATTAAGATTAACATTGTAATGGACCTGATCACTTTATTCATTCGCCATGCATGTAAAATTGCGACATTCTTAGGAATATAAACAAGTCACTAAAATGAACATTCATAATTTAATATGTATAAAACAATAACTTCAGATACCACAAAATTAAAACGTTACACTTGTATTACAAAATCAAGTCTCAAGAATTATTTTCAATAATTTGCTGGCAACTTAACTAAAAGCCTGCAAGGTAGTTTGTACTGTAAAATAGGTATACATAGTTCCTGGCCAGTGATTTTTTTTTTACAGGTTTGTTCCAAAAGTGTTTGCCATGACCAACCTTCTGTATAGGCTACTTAGGGCAGAGTAAACTTTCAACATATTCGTGATAATGTCACACAATACTCAGAATCACATCATTTTTAATGTAATATAAAAATTTTACATACTGTAAAGTTTACCATCATTTTCGCTAAAATAAGGCGATTCAGTTTCAAAAATTGTATCTGAGAACAACACAATATTTATTTCACTTAAAGAGTAAAATAAATGTTGGAAGTTGTGGGATCAAAAGTGGTGGAACAGACATTAAGGGTGTCTGTAATGTAACCAGTGTTTGAAAGATAATGCAACTAAATGTACACAAAAAATAATAAAAAAGCCAATAAACTATATTGCTTCCCTTATAAAAGTATTGTAAGCTACCCCAAAAAGCTACAGTGAACACTTTTATAAGCGAGCGTCTTGGCATTCTGGATTGATAATTTTAACTTATCACATAATTTTTGTGTTGCTAATAAATGCAAGATGATAGTAAGTGAACAAATCCCAAGTGGCTACATGAAACTTAACTGGTGACTGACTTTCAAGGTGAGGCCCACATGTACCCATAATCCCTGAACACTGACAGAGAACATGGGCCTAGGATGGAGCGACAAAGGAATGGAATGGTTATGGAAACTGGAGTATCCTGAGAAAGAAACAGGGGTCAATGGAAATACCTGCCACGTTTCATAGATGCAAAAATCTGGGTGTAATCCCATCAGAGGTCTAACCCTAATCGCCTTGGTGATAGACTGGTTATGAAGCCATTTAAAGCTCCTAACTGGAGTGTGAAATGATGTGAAGTGTGAACTACCCACAGCAGCCATGTCCTTGAGCAGTTGGATGATGTACTCAGCCAGCTTGCGGGTGATGCAGCCTCGCAGCCACCAGCGAGCGCCGAAGTAGTCTCGGGGGTGGATGGAGGTGGCTAAAGTGACTGTGGTCAGCCCTTTACCATCCTTTCCCTTGACCTTGACCTGCACTGTCAGGGCCTTGGCGATGCAGGCCAGGAACACATCCAGGATGCCATTACTGAAACAACGCAGCCACAGTCGCTATAGCCCTTACCTCCCTTACACTCCCTTACGCTTCCTTACACTCCCTTACGCTTCCTTANACGCAGCCACAGTCGCTATAGCCCTTACCTCCCTTACACTCCCTTACGCTTCCTTACACTCCCTTACGCTTCCTTACACTCCCTTACGCTTCCTTCACACCTTTACAACTTACCTGCACCTGCAGTCNCCTTACACTCCCTTACGCTTCCTTACACTCCCTTACGCTTCCTTCACACCTTTACAACTTACCTGCACCTGCAGTCAATTTGTATCTTACGTTTACATTATATTAGAAGGAATGTTAACTGGTTTCCATATGGGTGTAGGAAGAGAAGAAATCTGACTTCATGCAGAGGATGTATAGTGGTAATGAGTACATGTACAAGACTATACGAGGATTTATGGAAAGATCAGCAGGAATATAAGCAGGGCAAACATTGTAGCCAATAGGACATGGAGAAGCCTATGAACTTGTGATGGTCAAAAATTACTTTGAAAAACTATAGTTGCAACATAAAAAAAAAGAACAAGAAAGAGAAAAAATAACTTAAAAAAAGTTCTAGTGTGTGTGTGTATATGTATGCATGCATATGCAGGACTTATTGGCATTTCAAATGATCGTGGGTGCATCAGCTGTGCCGTTTTTTTGAACAATGGGATTCAAACACAATACGCATTACACTCAAACCTCCTTCCTACAGCATCAGTTTCATACAGACAACTTGTTCGTACCGAAATATTTTCAGGAACCGCAAAAAATAAAAACTAGTTTTCCCAATAAAATTTTAACACAAAAATTTGCGGCGAAAAAATATTAAAACGTATTAAAAAGTTGTAGCATTAAAAAACAACACAGGTTGTTTTGACTTTACCCTCACACAATGCACCGCATAGAAATGAAATCAGCAGAATTTTATTAGAATTGATTGTCACTAGCATGCAGCAGGTGAGTAAAAAGTTGTTGACCTGACAGCTAATCTACAGTGCCGCCTCCACTAGTACAGTTCTCGTTTCCACGCAGTACTTGTCTGCACAGATACAAATGAGCAGCATGGCACATTCCATGCCGTGCCCCACGGCAACAGCGCCAGCCAATGTCGACACTGATGTGCGCTGCAACCAGCAAAAAGAAAACAAAACTCCCCCTTTTTTAACTCACCTGTTCAACCCATTTTGGTCCAGTTATTATTCCTGATTTGCTTGTTGTTACCAATGTTTTTTAACTGTATAGTGCAATAATAAGTTGGAATTTTGGCTTTTCTTCACTGACCACAATATGAATTTATATTTTTTGACAACTTCGTTACACTACTTCACTTGGATTTCGATTTTTGAAACATTTTTTTATTTTTGCTACAGTTGTTGACCTATGCTACTATTTGGACATGTTTTTTGGATAACAATTTTAACACGAGTGAAAGCAAGAGACACGCCATCACACTCGTGTAAAAAATATGAAAGAATGCACAAGAGTGATGCAGGCACATGCTCGCAATGCTTTTATAAACATCTTCTCCCTCCTTTCCATACGTTATTAAAAATAAAATGCTTGATTTAATAATGCCACTGACATGTTTTAAAAAGTTAGCAGAGAAACTGTCTACAGTCCACATGTGTCTTCAGGCTGCATATTCCCTCTTTTTAAATATCATTATAGGCGGAAATAAACATAATGCCGCTGCCGTGAGTCAACCAAATGTTAAAGAAAATATTGCTCGCACCCCTAATGCATTGTATTTTCCCATGGCAATACAACTTACTTCTACTTTATCAAACTTTATTAATGACAAACTGTAAGGACAATGAAATAATATATATTTAATGGTAAGTGGTAATATCTTGTGTTTGATTTATTGTTTACATGTTGTAACGTTTGTACTGCTATTGTGTTGTTAGTAATATCCATTAATGCCACTTTTTGACATGGGAATATTGTTCTGAGCCAGCCAGAGCTTATCACATTTTATTCACAACACGTTTAACAATCAAAATTACTTTACTTTTAATACATAGATCTTTTATTTTTCTGTGATGATATGTTTGAAAACATAATTTGCTACTGATGCAACATTTTATTCAAGATTGTAACAGCATTGGTTTTTTTAATTAGATAAGTTTTGTATCAGTTAAGTATATACACAGTTTTGAAGTGAAGATGTCAAAGTTTTAAAATATTATTATTTCATTAATGTAAAACATATCATTTCCTCGCCAGAAATGTAAACACGGGACGTATCACCACTGTTTTTCTTAAACATATGCGTGATAATGAGACCTGCTCTTTCATAAATTTTAGCTCACTCCAATAGTCTTTTCTGCATAACTGGGGTACCATTTTGCACAGAAATCCTATTCTATTAATTTGTATTTAATCAATAAAAAAAATCCAAAATGTAAAATTTCCTCGTGGGAAGTGTAATCACAGGCTGTACTACCAGTGTTTTTGTTAAGCATATGTGCTGTCTTGCGGTCTGCTTTTTCATTAATGTTAACTTGCTCAGAAGTCTTTTCTGCATAACTGGGCTATCATTTTACTCAGAAAACATTACCATAATATATAAATTTCCATTTCATCAATAAAAATATATAATTTTTCTAACAGCGACGTGTGAATATGACTTCATGCACCCAGTTAGCAAAATATGCTGTTTGGACAAAACTTTCACATTTAAGGAAGGGCCACATGAGTCAAAATTCGGCTGTTTCGGTTCATCCGGACAACTTGGTCATACCGACAAAATTTCGGGAACCGTGAATGTCTGTAAAATAGAAGTTTGATTGTATTTTTCATCATTACAACAAAATGTGATTATTTTAGTAGAATATGACGGAATAAAAAAAAGCCCCTGGGAAGTTATTTTGAATCTACTAAACAACCTAGGATCGCTGGAGAGAAGCACGTGATGAAATTATTTGCTTTCAAAAGCACAATACTCTCTTTTTGCAGTTAATAAGGTATTGAGTATCCAAAAGTTAAGTTAGAAAATTGATCATGGTACTGCTATTGAGAAAATATGAGTATGACCCCATCACCACGGACGGTTCACAAGGGCCACCACCGGTCAGCGCGCCACCGCCAGACATGACCGACGGCCGCCCACCCCCGAACCCGCAGTAACCAGCCCATAAGGCCACCAGGGTTCTCTGCCTCTAACCGCTTCAAAACCCCCGTAGACTAGGTGACGTGCCAAGTGCCCCGGCCGTCACACATCACTACAAAATATTTATAAAAATTACAAATTACAGTTTTTATATAGATAATCCACACAGTACAAAGAAAGAGAATTGTTAAAATAAAATCTAATACCTAAAAATATAATTCATTCTAACATTTAGTATGACATCTATAGAAGATCGCTATAAAACCAGAAAACACATCATAGTTAACTCTAATCTAATTGAATGCAGTGTAAAAAAGTTTGTAACAACTAAACGTTACAAAAATGTAATAAAAAGGTTGTAGCAATCAGCTATGATTATTGAAGTAAACCGAAGTCATTACAATGGATGCCTGAAATCACAGAGCTCAAGTAAAATGCAGACTTCTAGTTACTTGTGAATGTCGAAAGGCTTCTCCGATTCGGACGGTGCTTTGTTGCTGGCTGACACAATGCTGAAATCTGCAGGTGGGAGTCTGTCTACATTCATGACATTGCTGAGCACAGCCGGCGATATCTCTGGAAGCATGCGGCGCAGAAGAGAGGTCACCTGTTGATGTAATATAAACTACGTCATTTTATGTTCAGGATGGCTTAAGGTTTATTAAACATTTCTGAGAGATCCACCCACTTCACTTTCAGCATACATCAGTTTGTCTCATTTGAAAAAACACTGCAATGAAGCTATAATAAGTAATGTCAACATCACTGCAAAATAAATATTTTTCTAAAGCTGTTTCTAAGTTATCGAAACAAACCTTGGAAAAAAACACTACTTTTAACTATACAAAAGGACAGTAATGAAGTACTCGCGAAAGAAGACACATTTTCCACGCGGTTGTGTTCGTCTGCAGGCCTGTTGACAAGTACTACACTGTGAGTATTTGAATTCCTGTCCTTTTATATATTTTGGGTAGCCTAGCAGCCTACTTGCAACCTTAGCTACTTGTAACTACATACTTGACGCAAAATGCTCTTTGATAAGTAAATATAAACACGACTTCGCCTCATCTGCACATGGAATCATGTAACCCAGGCGGGGTGTGAACCTCAAAAAACTGGTATCCAGAGTTTACCAGCACACCCCTAGACGCGGGGGCACTCACGGACAAAGACAGCCCAGTTAGTTCGCCTTATTATCAGACGTCACGCCAACCCCTCTCATGTGATAGAAGCAAGCCTAGTCTGTCAGCTAAGCTCCTAAGCTCACACCGCAGATGCAACCCCGCATGACAGAGACGCCTACTTTTGCCACGGACCGAGAGATGGCACCAGAGAGCCCAGCTCCGCCCA
>NQII01003918.1:98577-204504 GCA_002778355.1 Clitarchus hookeri
GTCTAGACTGATGAACAACAATCAGCTAGCATTGGTGTATGGTTTTGCAGAGTAACACTCTATGATAGTGCTGCGTGAGATAGCGATGGCTGAAGATGTTAGTGCGCCTTCAGGCAGAGTAACGTCCTACAACCGTACTGTGCGAGACATCCTCGAACTGCAGGCTGCGAGCTCTATATAAACCCAGAGAACAGGGCCAGTGCAGGGGTCACAGAGAGAGAGGCAGCGAGGTGGCAGAGATGGCCCAAGGTGGCCGAAGCTGGCGGCTTGTTTCCCCTTGCTGTGGCAAGTACGGCATAACGTCTCTTCTTAGGAGGGAGCCGCGGTTTTGGCAAGGCTAGACTGAGTTAATGAAAACGCCTGGGGCGCCTCAATTTTTTACTGCATAGACATGTTCTATGTGCAATAAATACTCTCTCTTAATGAGTTCAAACATGTTTTGAGTGTACTCACTTTTGTTCACAAGTCAATGTAAATAAAAAAGGTCAAAACAATGTGAACAATTTTTTTGTATTTTTCTCTCTGTCCCTTACACACAGGAAGAGCTCTGAGTGCATTGTGTCCTTTCCAACACCTCCAATTTGATACCACCTCTTCCCTTCCCTCTCTGTGTTGACTGGTCATCACCCTATGCCCAGGTGTAATTACAGCCATTAAAACAAGGAGGGTTGGCAAAAAATATTGATCAACGAGCAGCTCAAAGAAAGGAGGTTGCAAATGTTCATTAGTGCTAAGCAAGAAAGAAACAAAAACTTGAGTATGGAAGCAAGCGAATTTAGATTACACCCTGTTTTTCATTTTCTAAGTTATTGTCACACAGTACAAAATAATGAAAAGCAATTAACACTGCACCTAATATTTCAAATTATTGTGAAGGCAATGTCAGTCAGAGACACCTCTGCAGAGTCTATAATCCACAGCATGTTTCAAACATAGACAAATAATGGCTGCTGTTATAAAATAAAACATGATGTGCCTGCAGTTAATAAGCAACAAGGCAGTGCAGTTCTCACTGGATGCGATATTTAATTGAATGGTTCAGAGAGGAGTGATGTTTATACTCACTATACATTGTATGCATTTAAAGACGACTGATGGTAAAAAATAATCAGTTTTCTCAAATTAGTTTTAATGATCTTTAAGAATTGCACATGTGATGTGCTACTGCAAATGCTACCATTGGATTTTGAAATACACTGCACTTCGCAATCAACTTGTTGGCTTCCAAGCATGTGCTCGCATTCACAATAAACAGAATGCGCATGAAAGAAAGTACAATACTTAATTAAATGATGCTGAAACTGTAAATTTTCTTATAATGATAATTTTTCTGTCATCAGCTGTCATAACATGGTTCTGCAGTGTATTTATATGTATCTTACTGTATTTGACATTTGTTTGATTACATTTTCTAGTAACATTTTATCTTATTTCCTTTCATTATTAATAATTTAATTCCTTCCACAGAGTTCTCTGTGTTATTTGCATATTTTTTGACTATAGCAAACACTAGCTTATTTTATCTGAGTGTTTTATTTTGTACTCTGGTATTCTTGCAATATAAACAAAGCTCTGCAATAGCATGTGTCCAATATGATAGTTTTTTTTTCCTTTCAATTACAGTTAGGGAGCGTCTACCGTACATACTATGTACGACAGGTACATGTTCGAGGACAGGGTGAGCTCACCTGTCTCTGTACTCGGGCAGAGCCAGTGTGCANTACTATGTACGACAGGTACATGTTCGAGGACAGGGTGAGCTCACCTGTCTCTGTACTCGGGCAGAGCCAGTGTGCAGCAGACTGAGGAGATCCCGCAGCAGGCCAAACTGGTGCGAAAGGTACGCTCGACCCACACTGCTGCCGCTCAACGCCAGCACCATGGACAGCATCTCGAAGCAGTAGGCATCTGCCAGCTTGCTCGCCGCCTCCACAATGCTGGACACCCTCGTCGAGCCAGGCGGGGCCTGCCCTGAGCACAACAGCGCCTCCCACTCCTCCCGCACACGTGTCGCCTCCTTGCGGATCGCTTGCACTATGTGCACGCACACCTGACAAAATACAGCACCACCCAGTTAGGCTCGACAACACAATTCTCTACTTATCTCCGGAGACCACAGTAGTACTTGAGTTGTATGGTTGGTGCACCGTCCCACCAACACAACATTCGAGGTTCAATTCTCAGCAAGGTCACACCCAAGTTTCTCATGTGGCAAACACAACAGATAGTGCCATTTTCTGACAAGTCTTCCCGAGGTTCTCCCACTTCCCCTGCCTTTGCATTTAGTTGCAGCTCCAATTCCGCGGGGTCGCGGTGGTTTCGTGGTCAGAATACACGCCTCCGACCAAGGTGAACCGAGTTCGATTCCCAACGAGGTCACTCCCTCGATATTCGCACGTGGTAATCTTATCAGACGATGCCACTGGTCGACAGGTTTTCTTGGGAGATTTCCTGTTTCCCCCACACTTTCGTTCCGGCACCACACTATACTCAGTAAAGGTAAATAAATGTGAACATGATTGGCCTAGGTCAGCGTCTGGTTGACATGGGCCACGCGAGGCAGGGAGAGCCTCTGGTGCAGGAGTACAGATCTAGTCGTGTTCTGTACTGGCCGTAGATCAAGCTTGTGATGAGGCCCTCACGTTAACAAAATACTTAAATAAAAATAAAAATANTGTTCTGTACTGGCCGTAGATCAAGCTTGTGATGAGGCCCTCACGTTAACAAAATACTTAAATAAAAATAAAAATATGCATTTTGTTCTCAATTTCAGGCAGGTGCTAAATGGAACCAGTTGGAGCAACAATGGAATGAAGACAGGGAAGAANTGCATTTTGTTCTCAATTTCAGGCAGGTGCTAAATGGAACCAGTTGGAGCAACAGTGGAATGAAGACAGGGAAGAAAACTGGACAATCCAGAGAAAAATAGTATATGTGCTATGACAATGTATGCCACACTCACCACTTAAGAATTACTGTCCACAAAATTCCTACTGCCAGAACCTGGGACCAAACTGAGAGAACCACAACGATGGAAGNCACTTAAGAATTACTGTCCACAAAATTCCTACTGCCAGAACCTGGGACCAAACTGAGAGAACCACAACGATGGAAGGCTCCTGACTGACTACCGAGCCAACAGTCTATCCTTGCAGCACTGCGAGACAGTTTGCAGAAGCTCACCTGTTTCTGCAGGTGCGTCAGCTTGCTGCGACTAAAGAGGATGCCGACCATGTGCTCTTTCAGATCAGTTTCCTCCCCGTCACCCTCTCCCTTCGATGCTTCAGCTGCAGCCAACCCTAACTCCACAGGCTGTTCGCCTACTATCAGCTTCCCGAACACCTGAAACACAGCACAATAAGCCCGCTGGCGTCGCTTCACTCAGCTGCAGCAGTCGCTGACACAGCTGACAGTAGCTGCGTTCATCTACGATGTTACAATGACAATTATCACCAAAAAATATTGACATTTAATTAAAAACTGTATTTAACAGTTAGTTTTTATTCATGAATAATAAAAACAATCTAACAATAAAAACTTAACAAACCCTTCGTAACATTAAAACAGGCTTATTTAACACCACAAAAATAAGAAACACAATGTAAAGTGAAAATTTGATAGTACTAGCTTCCTCGCAAAATTATTTTTCAAGTAAGCCTACACTGCGTGGGTAAAACTATGGAACTTTCTAACATTTTGGCAAAGAGAATAATACAGCAATACAGTACATATGTCAGTTTCTGTGCAATGTTACATAATTTGTCAAAGAATGTAAAATGAATACATAAAAATCAAGTAATCAGAACTTGCACATATGTACCATTTGCTATGCTATTATTAATGGCATCAAAGTACTTTAATTACAGGAAGGACACTAAACAATTTATAAAATAAAAAAATATGAGGTTACACTATGAATTTGGTTAATGCCTGCAAACAATTTAATGATCATTAAAAACTTTTCTGAGCTCTTAAAAAATAAATATAGTAAATAAATATTATGGCATACATACACTCGTAACTGTTTCTGTGCAATTAAAGTCATTTACTTATGTGTTAGGAAATTACCTGGCTCGGTCCATAATTACTGACATGGGCATATGGAATGTGAGAATTACACAGAAGGAAAAAAGGAATAACTGGAGAGAACTATTTATATTAATCAGCTGTTTCAAACTTTAGAGTGCACACTTCATACTGAACAATGTGACATTATGTTGGTTCAGAGTTAACTTAACACCGTTGCAAGCACTGATTAGTGTATTTTATTCTTTCTCGTACGCTGTGCACCCTTCTGCAATGTGTCAACATCAATACTGCAACACTGATGTAATGATAAGTATTCGTGTGAACTAATAAAACTGCATTGTGAAATCATCAAAAACAGAAAAATACGTCACTACTACCATAACTCTTAAAGCTTTTAGGTTTATAAAAGGAAACAAAAATAATTACAGTGTAAAACATTTCAAAAATCAAAATTTTAATAAGATGTCAAGAGACAGAATTACTTTCCATAGTTCACGCTCAATATTACCGTAAAAATGCCACGTAGTGTCTAATATAAAATACGTAGAGTTGTGGGCAGGGACAGCTGCAGAAGTTTACTTGAAAAAGAGTTCAATGGAAACACAAACCCGCTGCCATAGCCACAGAGCCACGCACCTGCGAAGTGATGAGACGGAAGACCCGCAAGGTCTCTGCCTCGCAGTTCCTGTGCTGGATGGTGATGCTGCTGTGCTGGCGGCTCAGACGTATGCTCTCGCCTTCCACTTCGCCGAGCACACGTATCTGACGCAGCCGCAGCGAGTTGTCGGGCCCCTTCAGCTCCAGCCTCACCACTGAATGCCGAGCATCTGCCCCAAAAATATTTAACTTTAACTTTGTATATTTTGTAATCTGTATCAAGACCATATCATTATTCAAATACATTTTCTGACAAAACAAACTGCATTACACCATATAAGAAATATAAAGAAACCCCTTTTTTAACCCCCGGTTTTACACTTTCCTGCAATTTGCAAAAAAAATTACTGGTCCCTTAAGAAATGTAAAAAAGGTATAAATTTACATATAATAAAAGTAACATATGTAATGTATTATTTTTATATATCACATAATACAAAATATTTGTGTATTATATTATACTGTATATAAATAAACATCATTTTATAACATTATTAACAAGTCTGTATAAAAATATTATAAATTTTAAATAATATTATAACCCTAAAGCACAAATAAAAAATAAATTTAATAACTTTCCTGCAAAACCAGACAATTATTAGTTAATTTAAGTAACTTTTTTGGCTTTTACTACAGCATTAATCTTACATATATAATAAGGAAAATACAACATGGGTACTTCAAGTAGAAAAGATGAAAGAACTCCTGTAAAGAAAATGTATTATTTAAAAAAAAATATTTTCTTTATCTACGTACTGGCTTGCCACCACATCTAAATACTAGTTCTCCCCTTACTACTCATTATTTGTCTAGTACACCAGTTTGGCTTCACAACAAAGTCAGTAACAGTTCAGAGGGGCAACGCAATTTTATCTGTTAAAGTTCTTCTGCATCTTGTACATCCTTGGTTAGTCATACAATATATACCCTGGCAATTCGTCCCTATCCCTTCCCAGGCACTGGGAGAAACCTGGCTACAATCCTGATGGTGAAATTGGCCTTGTAGGGGTTGACGACTCTTCCAGGTACCGCTGGCCAAAGATACATTTTGGCCACAGGCAGTTGCAATGTTCCTTGGGAAAATGGCAATCTGAACGTTTTTTTATTATTATTATTATTATTATTTGTCTCTACCATAGGCATGAAGGGGAACCACACAACGGACTGATGCACGGATCCACTCAGTTCTACTTTGCAGGCAGAGTCACACCCTCCTTGGCAACGATGCCATGTGTAACTCAGCACCTGGAATTCATTCTCCTGGAACTTCCAGTGAAAATGGAACACAAATGGTTGGTGAATGCACCCAGTCAAACCTCAAAGTGTCATGTGATATTGAAATCAAGATGGCTGGAATGGGAATCAAACCTAGGTCCTCGTGAATGCAAGTCTGGTGTGTTACCACTGTGCCACCTCACTTGGTGTTGGCTGAAATAACGAAACTAAGGATGGTACTCAAAAATGCTTAATCGACCAAAAAAGAAAAAGAAAATTTAAGACTATGTAAGGATAAAAGGTAGAAAAAAGACTCACCAAGCACCGGGCAACTGACCCAACCTGTCGACCTATTTTCCACTTCAACCTGCCGTAGTCGATACAACTCATCAACGTTTGGCCCAGACTGGAAAGTGACACTCGACACTTTGTTCTACAAATCAAAACAAACAGTATTTCAACACACTGTTACAAAAATTTATAAATATAAAGATGAACTGAGAGTTTTAAATTACACAGTTGTAAAATGGTAGGATACAGGTAATAGTAGGAAGGTATTTGGGTATGAAGGACTAACATCAGAACAGCACTGTCATTAGATATACACAGAACAAGATATTTGAGCAAGCAGAAACAGGAAAGGACTTGGCGATGTGTATCGAGGAACCATTCTGGCATTCACCTGGTGTGATTTCGGAAAACTATCAAAAACTGAAATTACAAGTAATAGACTCAGAACTGAAGGTGAGTCAACCCAAATGTGAGTCTTAGTGTGTTATTGTTACACGATCCAGCTCAGCAAGGATTACGAGACCTCCTGATCAAAGTGAACTCTGAGCCACTTGGTCATTCAAGGGAGTAAGCATGAACCAACACAGATGTGACTCCTTACGGACCGTAATCATAAAAGATCCTTAAAACAGAAGCATATACAATAGGAGACTTTGGCTAGAACTCACTGAATTCAGTTAAAACCGTATTAACAAAACGTATTCTTATTTGTTTGAATTGATTACAACAATTTGTAAATAAATATAATTTAGGTGCTACTTACAGCGAGATCCCTGCAGTTGTCAATATGAATGTACACCATCCTTGGGTACGATTGTAGAGCGCACAAGATTGTTATTGTTTTGGTTTTGTTCCTGAAATCCACAAGTAGTTGAAAAATTTAAAAAACAACACTCGGTACAGTGAGAAAAGCACAAAAACATAAGCATAAAGCATGGAAAACCATTACAAACCAGGCAGCAAAGTCTCACTTGATCCAAATCCTTACCATTCAAACAGTAATTTAACACAACACTGGAAAATAATAATATAATTACAGATAAACTTATTATAGTACTGTTTTATCCCAAATAACACACTAAAGAAATAATTTTTAAAATCAGCATAAACTAAAATTCTGATATAATATAAATACTAAGAACTTACTTAAAATAATTGGTCACCATCTGTTTAGATGAAACTTCTATGTTTTAACACTGTCCACTGCATGACTGTTTAGCTTAGTGGCAACCAATTTCCTTGAATTAAAATTGATACCTTACGAGAGACTTAACCAAAAAATACAGGAAAATTATGACATTACTGTAGAAAAACACGGAAGACAAATAATAAACTGGAGTGGAGTATAACAGATGTATTTGGATTATAACACGACATCACTACAACACGACATGCTACGAGAGCGCCATCATGAACTAGACTGCAGAACAACTGAACAACAGCATGGCCTTGGCCAATAGCCGCGACTCTCCGTATAGCCAGGATTAACATTAAATATATAGCAGAGGCTAATATTCAACAATTACAAGGTCAATTCAATGGTGAACACCAGTGACAAGTACCAGTTAACACAAGGACTTAGGAATGGCAGCAGAAACCAAAGTATTCAACATAGAATACAGTTTAGAGGATTAGGCAGAATAGGTACTAGGATTTCAACAAGGCAAAAAAAACGTGAGTGATAGTGGAATGTGTTTAGTAATAGTATTAGTACAAACAGTACGGTATGCCATTTACATTTCACAAGTTATTTCTTGGAGATCATGTAGCGTAGGNGAAAACGTGAGTGATAGTGGAATGTGTTTGGTAATAGTATTAGTACAAACAGTACGGTATGCCATTTACATTTCACAAGTTATTTCTTGGAGATCATGTAGCGTAGGTGTCTACCATCAAGGGCAACACATTCCTGCAAGTGGCGGATGAAACACTGGTCTTTGGCGTACGTGTAAATTGTTGCACATTCTGAATTTTGTATGGATGAAAGTGTAACTCTTCATGGCAGATGTGCCACAGGGAGCAAAGTAACATTCTAGTCATTACGGTATACCGGACAGCTGATTGATGAGGACTTCTAATGAGGACCACACGAGCCTCCTGCACTTGCAGGGGGTACACTGTCTATGTGGACAACCAGATTTTTATGTTGACGTGTGATTAGGTGTTTCGAAACAATTTCACCCAACTAATGATTGTGCAGTGATAAGAGGCCATGTCATGACGCTGCAGGCCAAAATGACACTGAAAAATTCTCTGGACTGTGATGGGAAACTCGCTGCAATAAAAATAAGCTTCCGCTGCAATTGCACAGTGTTGTACTGACCAAGGCATCACAATTCCTTAAATGGCACATCGTCGATAGTCCAGCTAAAGACCACCTCTCACACACATGCATACAGGCATTTCATGCCAGGTTTTCCACAATACCGCCTGACACGATCTTCAAGAAATAACTTGTGAAATGTGAATGGCATACCTTACCCTATGTACCAACACTAGTATTAAATACATTTCATCACTCGTGTTTTCCTGTCTTGTTGAAATCCTACTGTTTATTATGCCCAATCATGTGCAAGATTACTATCATCAAAATTAACTGTAAAAAAAAAACTGACTTTAATTAACAAAGGGAAGTTATATTTCTATTGCCCGCACACTCTCCACTTGGCAGAATCACTCGCCGACAAACACAAATAAGAGTGCTGGAATTCGACATACGACTTTGCTACACAGTTACCTGTCTTCGTCACCCGACTCCCAGAACGTCTCAGTGGAGCTGTCAATCAGGCTGCCCACCATTGCCTGCCGACTCGACGCTTTGATCTCCACAGCCGGCGTCAAGTCTTTCAGAGTTTCCACACAGCTCGTTACCTGCAGAAGACATTGCCAACAACCCTATAACCCACGCATCCTTGCAATCACACCAAGACTTTCAGTTTAAGTAAAGACACTCCTGCATGCAGCCCTGTAACAAAACTATTATGTTGCAATGTTGCTCAAGCACAAACCCAAATTAATTTCAAATTGCTTTCTTGAGAGAAATTTAGCCATTTCTTCGAATATGTGAGAGACGCCCTTTAGTATGTCGGTTGTACTGACCAAGTTATCAAATATTATTACAAGGTGATGGTACTAGTTGTGCCAACTATGCGTCAAACATTAGAATGTGAATTACATTCACCATTTGCTCCATTACTTAATATAATTAACCCCCCTCCCCACTTAATACCAAT
The DNA here is from genome assembly GCA_002778355.1 of Clitarchus hookeri. Taxonomy (NCBI): domain Eukaryota; kingdom Metazoa; phylum Arthropoda; class Insecta; order Phasmatodea; family Phasmatidae; genus Clitarchus; species Clitarchus hookeri. The sequence goes on from NQII01003918.1 coordinate 108,003, forward strand.
AAGTTTAACATGTTATGGTCAAATAAAATAATACAATACATATCAGGACAGATATGAAAAAAAACATTATTTTCAGAGTTAAACCTACGATGGCAGGCTGACTACCGGTATTATGCCAACCAGAACAAGGCCACAACTAAATTGTATTATTACACATAACATTCACATAAATATCTTTACAGGATTGTTGAACATCACGTGAATTACATTTTTTTTAAATTAATTAATTAATTCTATGACTGTGTGAAAAAACATTTTCGGCTACTTGTTCAAGCAAACCAAAATAAATATAATGTTTTGGCTTAACATTTCAAAATTATTCACAAAAAAAAAAAAAGCTACAGAAAAACAAAACTCATAATAGGATGAATTACAAACCACATAGAAATATAAAATCCTCGTAAATTATGAGACTTGCAGGGGCTAAGGTACAAACAACATAATTAATATGTTGCCTGCTAAAACACCAATATCCAAGTTTACATACATGACCACCCTAACAATTTCTGTGTGCTTACTAATCTGAAACAATTCTTTTATTTAACATGTCCTTGAATAACATTCAGAAACAGAAATACTTTTAGTTATTTGCAGCTGACTTTTACAGTAGATATATTCCAGCTGGTCTTAATGTTTAAATATATGCAGTTATAAAAAAGGGTTTTACGTATTTTAAAGAGTTAATATCAAATAAAACCTTAATTAACAATGAACCAGCAATATTATTTTACATTTTTAATATTTCCTGTTTGACAATACTGTGTAGAAGGAACCCTACCAGAGAGTAGGTGGACTGGTGGCTCTCGTGCATACTCATGCTGACGTCGTCTTGTTCTTCCTCGGAGCGCGAGAGGATCTTGCTGATGTTGCTGAACACTTGGCTCCTACAAGCAAGCGCAACATTTGTGAAAGCCTCGCACACGACTTCTGGTAGCGAGTAACATCCAACACGCAGTTCAAACAAAGTCCTTTTATCACGTAACATGAAGTATGCATTGCATATAATAAACAACCTGAATACGAGACATGGCTGTAACATTAGCAGGACAGTAGAATCCTGTTATAACACTTCTCCAAGGATCCAAGAAATGTCAGCCTTACATAAGGGAAAACTTTATAATGGGGTAATATTGGTATTGAAAAACATGTTTGTGGACCAAGAGAAGGCAGCTTATTAAGCAGGAAAATCTTGTAACAGGTGATGATATAACAGGATTATGCTGTACTTATTTTTAAAATGGTAACCACACAACATTTTTAGGTTTACTTGGTATATCAACCATACCATTCAAATAATTTAAACCAAATTTTGTATACTGAAAGTATCAGTTACAAGCATCATATTTACCAACACATAACCACTTTTGTTGGTCATTTTGGGTGACAGTGCCATACGAATAAATAAAGTTATTCTGCAATATCGCAGTAAAAATTAAAAAATTCCTTACCAAACTGGCAAACACATAGTACTAATACAGATGATGTTAAGTGATATGTTTTAAGCATATCTGACACTTATTTTCAAAATGGCGGCCATATAACAATTTTAGCCTAGAATGAAATATATAGTAGAAATTATGAAAAAAATTCTAAAATAACTTTGTATGCTGGCAGTAAATATTACAACTATCAACCGTATTTAACTGAGCATATTTTGTCCGCCAATTTGTAAGATAGCACCACGCAAATATATTAAATTTTTATGTCATATCTTAAGAAACAATTGACCGATTCCTATCAAATTTGGCAAACAAGTAGTACTGAGGCAGATGATAAATGGTATGTTAAAAGAATGTCTGACACTTATTTTCAAAATGGCAGCCATATAGCCATTTTTAGCTAAGAATGCTATATCTTCGAAACTTTGTGCCTAATCAATTTCAACTTTACTTTGTATGCTGGCAGTAGATATTACAACTATCAACTGAATCTAGACTGAGTATATTTTGTCCTCTATTTTGTAAGATAGTGACACACGAATAAGTAAAGTTTTTTCTAACATCTCGGGAAATAATTGACAAATTCCTACCAAATTTGGCAAACAAGTAGTACTGCATTAAGTGGTGTAAACTAGTATGTTTTAAGTAGGTCAGGCACTTATTTTCAAAATGGTGGCTGTATAAACATTTCATCTCAGTATATTTTATCAACAAAACAAATTATAACTTAACCTTGTGTGCTGGCAGTGCCTATTACAACCATCAAATATGTCTACACAGAGCCTCATTTCTCTGCCATTTTGTATGATGACCCGCCAATAAAAATGAAGGTTTTTATCTCATATCTCGGCTAACAATTGACCCATTCTTACAAAGTTTGGCAAAGATGTTGTACTGTGGTAGGTCATATTAATATGTATTTTTTTAAAAGTATGACACACTTATTTTCTGAATGGCAGCTATAAAATCATTTCAGTTTTGTGTGCCATATCTACAAAGCTACATAATCTATTTTAACTGAACTTTGTACATTGGCAGTATACAATCATCGAATGTGCTACTAAATTACTTTTTTGTTCTCCATTTACGATCGCCTATTTAAAATTATGAAGGTTTTTTGCCATATCTCAAGGACCAATCAACCGATTCCCACCAAATGTTACACTGGAACATTTCAATTAATTTGTACCAAATTCTGCACACCATAAATGCTACAGAATTCGATGTAAACTTTTATGATTTAAATAGGTCAGACAACGATGTTCAAAATGGCGGCAGCATATATAATTTAGGTAAGTTTACCACATATATTGCACTATTTAACCAAATTCAGCCAAAATTTGTATGCAGACAGTTTACATTAAAAACATCAAATATAGAGGTTCTTTTTTTTTTTTTTTTGGCAATTTTGTATAATAGTATTAAATAAGAAAATTTATGTTTTTTATGCCATATCTCAGGAACCAAACAACCTATTTCCAACAAATTCTTTGCACAAGTAGCACTACGGTAGGCCATGTAAACTTACACGTTTCAAGTGGTTCAGTCACTTATTTTCAAAATGACAGCCCTCGAAATATTTTAGGTTAGTAAACCCTATCTTTCGAAACATTAGACTTATTGAATCCAAAGTTGATTCTCCGAATCCGACCTCCACAATGCAGTGCATCGCACACTAGCTAATTGCATGATGTTTTCTGGGTTCAAGTCCCAGGTAAGTCACGTGTGTATTTGTAATTGTCTCTCTAATGTTGCATATGTTTCTGGATTCATTTATAACGTTATTGCTTTCAAAGAGAAGTCAAGTCCTACGTACCAACTCAGCTATTAAGAAATTATTTACAAATTAATTGCACCCACGTTGAGGAAAATAGGCTTATTAGTTGTATCAGTAACTTCTTGTTACTGTGATCATAATCTCTCATTGCCTGCTGGCCTTTCCATATTGCCACTACATTAAAAATAAAGTAATTTTCGCACCTTGCATTGCTTATATAATCAAACAATGTCATTTTGACACAGTTTCAAATGAAACACTTTACAAAATATCGCTCTACAATTTATTGAATGCACAATTTTTTTCTGACAAGCATATTATTTATTATGGTTTACCTTAATTCATGTGTTCTTGGGGAATATCTGATTTTTAAATTAAACTAGACCAAATTTAGTTACCTGCCATAAAAAAACTAAGTTTCCTCAAAACTATTTTTAGAGTTGCATTGTTAAGGGTAAATGTTGATTGGTTCCTTGCTGTCAATATCTGTGTCGCTGAAGTTCACAGATATTTTAAACTTTAAAATTAATTTAACTTAATAGTGCTGAACTTATTTAAGGAGTCAATAATTTCCAATAAGTTAGAAGGAAGAATTCCGAACTTTATTCTTAGGTTACTTGTTCCGCCTCCTCTGTCCCCCTCCCAAAAATAGTGACTAATAGCAGGACTGTTTGCAACTTTTGTGCAGACTCGCAAATATATGGGATGCAATATACTAGCCATACACTTGCTTTAATTACACGAGAAAGATCCATGATGCTGTGACTCTCAAAAAACATTATCTTTCATCAAAAAAAAAATCTCGCCAAGCAAAACTCTTTAAAGGCACCATCTTGCTTGAGGTATTTTGAATGTTCGAGGTATAGAAGCATGGGAGCGCTAAAGGCAATCACAGCACTTGCGTAGAATGTCTAGTCGCCATTACACACACGGCACTGAACTAACTGACATGCAATCTCTCTCTCGTCAACTTGCCTCATAAAACTGTAAGTAGTAACCCTACCATTTCATGATCAAATAATAAAGAAAATATGTGCTGTTATGTCCGTATACTATCTTAAATTGCTTGTACCAGAAGTTTCATACCTGAAAATTATTGTGAAACACTCATACTAGCCCTTTTCACTATTAAATAACGTGCATACAAAACTTAAAACTACCATTCAGACATCGGAAATTTCTTAAATACTATTTGTATGTACACACCGCTGAAATATACTTAAGAGTTGTAAGTGCTGCGTATAAAACTTGAGCTCTGAATTCCGTTGGGGGCCTGGGCAGATGGCGCCCTTAAGGGTGACTACCGGAAAGGCAGCCTGGAGATCCCATCAGCACACACAAGTAGACACACGTTACAGGCTAGTTGCGAACGCAGGTGATGAGCTACCTGTGCAGGAACATGTGATCGGCAGGGGTGAAGTGCAGACCCCAGCAGCGGATGGCCATCTGCTGGAGAGCGGAGCCCATGGGCAGCAGCAACATCAAGTCGGCGATGGTCTGGAGCAGTGTGTGGAAGGTCTGCGGGAGTGGGTGGACTGCCTCCCCAGCGATGCTGATGTCGCTCAGGGGGTGCTCGCAGACGCCTCTGCTATCCTGCAATGCCAACCAGATAAACCTTCCTCTCCACCTGCCCATGATACACAAGCAGTGGCATAACAAATAGTAGTGGAGGCAGGGTATGCATTGACCATTCATAAATTTAGTAAAGGATGCTGGAATGAGAGAAAACGGGCATACAACCTAGTTTTGTTCACCAACATGCGTTGATATGTTGTATACAGTCCCTAATGAATTGTTATATGTATTTCTGATACTTGTAAACACCTTCACTGTTGTGTTACAGACTTTAGTCTATCTTTTATGCACCATGTTACATATTTAGGTTTTGGAACTGATGTCTAGCAAAAAAAAAAAAAANAGACTTTAGTCTATCTTTTATGCACCATGTTACATATTTAGGTTTTGGAACTGATGTCTAGCAAAAAAAAAAAAAAGACCATCCTCTCTCTTGGCCGTGCTCTTGCTTCTACCCCTTACATGCCTGGTGATTGATTGTAAAAATTTTATCAAGATTATCTGTCGCTCAAAATAGTTGCACCTATCATCACTAGTATTTCAAAGCAAATGGTTTTGCCTGAAAAACATATTAACGAAGAATCATTATTTGCAAAGATGTTTTCTGTTGTGATTAAAGGTCACTTTTTCCCGTGAAGTTGATGTCTCGCATAAAATCAACATGATTTTAAAACAAAATATTAAATTTAACTCAATGGAAAGCATCTTTGCAAATAAAATGATATGCAGAGAAGCATATACTTGACCTCCCCTTGTCGCCAAAACTTGTTTGAACATTGAGAGACTTATATTACCAAGAATAAAGTTCACTATCAAATAACTTCCTGCAGCAAAATCAGAGGATTTATATTATTTTATTTCAATAAACACGCATCTTCTGAATAAACTGATATCTTGTAAGGGACTATTTTACACATTTCCGCTCTATTTGACAACAATTTCCGCTCTGCGGGGTATGTAAGGGGGGGAGAGAAAGGAAGATAGAGATAGAAAGAAGGGTGAGGGAGAGGATGCTAGGTTGCCACGCTGGTTGCTAGGTAGCAAGCAAGACTCGCATGTTGCACCACACCGCAGACATGTTGGGAAGATTACGTTCCGCAGAGCAGTGATAAACGGCAGCGCACGTGACGTATTTCACATTTGCATAAACAACCAGATTAAAAATGATACTTGCGAGAAATCTCAGGTGATGGGACCGAAATATACTTTGATTGACGCAACATCCGATAAACTATACAAGCGGGTAGCTTTATCATAATTTATATAGGAGTTTTGCCAGGAACACTAAAAATTAACCGTGGATACGATTTATCAGTACATGCGTTTTCGGTAAAACGTCGACTGTATAAACCAAACCTCAGCCTTCTACCATTCTGTCCAGCTGGTTCCTACCCCATGATCCACCATCCTCACAGGATCAGGCAAGACCTGAGTTCCCAACGCCCTTCAGACTCACACTAATCACACTGTGATCCACTCTCTACCTTGAGCTGGGCATTTGGTTACAAGCGAACATGCCACTTCTCTGGGCACCACTGTGGTAGAGAGCAACCCTTACTACAAGACATACTCGAAGAAGACTTGGTTACTGGCGATAATGCCGTTTCTTTGGGCTCTCCGGAGAGTGGGCGTAGTGAGCCATCCCACCACCCCTAGGAGAATGTGCACCCTTCCCAAGTTGGAAACATGACCCGACTCAGCTGAGCGTCTGGCTACTAGCAGGCTTCTCCAGGCATCACCAAGATGGGGAGCAGGGATCATCACCGTGAGGTTGACGGACGTCCTTCATTGGGTAGTAGACAGAACATCTGGCACTGGCACCAGAGACACACTCCGGCTGTCTGGAAGACTCACCCTTTCTTGTACACGCAATTTAGGCCACTCTGTCCACCTACCAGAGCTTGCTTAAGACTGAGCTTTCACCTTACCAAATGCCCTACCACAGAGCAGGGCAGGCAAAGTCTGAGACGATATCAACTGCTCAAGGTTCACAAACTGTCACAACACTGCTACTTCCACCTGACATACACAGTCACGGACCGGCAACACCAGCTCAGCAGGGTCAGCATAAGGATACTTACATGTACCGAGGCCAGTATCACATTTGCCACCAACCCTGCCTAAGCACTGCCCCGAGCCCACCAGGCCTGCTCCAGCAACCATTGTAAAATGCCACTTGGCATTCCCTGGGCATCTGCCATCTGCTAAGCCTGCAAATGCTGCAACTTCTTTTGCCCCGAAACGTGCTACTACTCGCCCTGCTATGCTCTCGGCACCTCCACGGGCTGACAGACGAGTAACAGAGTTACCTGGGGATGGCCCCAGCCACAGAAACAACCCTGTGAACGAAGCAACTGCTTCCCTGGCTCCGAGGGTGGGGGAGGCTTGGCATCCCTAACAACTCGGTTGCGCATCAGCATCATCAGTGAATTCCATAAATAAGACCATGTTATTGCCTGAGAAGACCAGACGATTAGCCACCTACCAAGAATGTTTGAAACAATCAACTCTGGGTGCACGTCACGCAGAACATCTCCCATTTAGGCCTCGGGTCTTCTCAGCTGACAAGAAGAAGAAAGTCGTCACCTGAATGCAGTGATAAGAGGAACTACTGCCAGCATGGGGTGAGAGTAGTGAGAGGGCAAATTTGAACAGAAGTACTATCTGTTCATGCAATAAGATAACAACTACAAAACCTGTAAATAGTCTGAGTGTGTTCTCTTTGTGCATACTTGGCTTTATGGTGAAACTACTAACACACTCTAAAAGCATTAGTCTGGGTTGAAAAAAAAAGGGTTTAAATGTGCCATTATACAGTCACAAAGAAGATCTTCTGCAACAAATAGAGTTGAATATATTTTTATATTGATTTTGCTATTACTTCTCAGACGTCTCACATGAAATTTGNATTCCATAAATAAGACCATGTTATTGCCTGAGAAGACCAGACGATTAGCCACCTACCAAGAATGTTTGAAACAATTAACTCTGGGTGCACGTCACGCAGAACATCTCCCATTTAGGCCTCGGGTCTTCTCAGCTGACAAGAAGAAGAAAGTCGTCACCTGGATGCAGTGATAAGAGGAACTACTGCCAGCATGGGGTGAGAGTAGTGAGAGGGCAAATTTGAACAGAAGTACTATCTGTTCATGCAATAAGATAACAACTGAAAAACCTGTAAATAGTCTGAGTGTGTTCTCTTTGTGCATACTTGGCTTTATAGTGAAACTACCAACACACACTAAAAGCATTTTTCTGGGTTGAAAAAAAAAGGGTTTAAATGTGCCATTATACAGTCAGAAAGATGTTCTGCAACAAATAGAGTTGAATATATTTTTATATTGATTTTGCTATTACTTCTCAGACGTCTCACATGAAATTTGTAACATGGAATTTGTGGAAATGTTTCAGCTCCTTGAACTATTCTGGGAGGCCCAAGCAGTAATGCTAATGTTGGAGACTGAAATGTTGGAAACTGAAAAGTTAGAGAAACAAGAGATAAAAGGGGAATTTTTCATTAACACTGGTTTTTAGTGTGTAATAAAATAAGAATTTTGAAATAATATTTAAGACTTTGCTTTATATGATTTACACATTGTCTTTGAACATTACACATGTCCCCTCCCATGAGCTGTAAGCACATCAAAGTAAGTTTAAAATCATAAAAATTTCTTTCAACTACTACTGAAACTGTATTATATGACCCAAAGAAAGCCCACCCATAAAACTAATCCTCGCCTAAACTGCATTTTGCGAGATCAATATGCTTGCAATGTATTATTACCATTATCACTTTAAGATATGTCGGGAATAGGCTGCTAGGTTACTAATTAAATTCTTTAAAAGGAGACAGATTTTCCACTCAGATGTACGATCAAGACATTTCGCTGGCTGACCCCAGCTTCTTCAGGTGGTGAGAGATGGCTCACAGCAGTTTGTCGAGCGGTGGTTGGCAAGCCTTGAACCTAGCGGCAAGGCGGCAAACTAGGATGTCGCGGGAAATTTGAAATATGGCAGAGCAGTCATCTCATGTTTAGGTCAGGTGGCTGTTTGGATTTAGCGATGTATTGGTAGGCCAGTTCTCAGCACTGCAGTTCTGCACTATTATTGAAGGTGATAAGAAAACCCTCACCACTCTGGTTTTGTAACAGGAGTCAAAGTTCTCATGGGACGTTGCATTTGAAGACTTTAGTCTATCTTTTATGCACCATGTTACATATTTAGGTTTTGGAACTGATGTCTAGCAAAAAAAAAAAAAGAGCATCCTCTCTCTTGGCCGTGCTCTTGCTTCTACCCCTTACATGCTTGGTGATTGATTGCAAAAATTTTATCAAGATTATCTGTTGCTCAAAATAGTTGCACCTATCATCACTAGTATTTCAAAGCAAATGGTTTCGCCTGAAAAACATATTAACGAAGAATCATTATTTGCAAAGATGTTTTCTGTTGTGATTAAAGGTCACTTTTTCCCGTAAAGTTGGCGTCTCGCATAAAATCAACATGATTTTAAAACAAAATATTTAATTTAACTCAATGGAAAGCATCTTTGCAAATAAAATGATATGCAGAGAAGCATATAATTGACCTCCCCTTGTCGCCAAAACTTGTTTGAACATTGAGAGACTTATATTACCAAGCATAAAGTTCATTATCAAATAACTTCCTGCATCAAAATCAGAGGATTTATATTATTTTATTTCAATAAACACGCATCTTCTGAATAAACTGATATCTTGTAAGGGACTATTTGACACATTTCCGCTCTATTTGACAACAATTTCCGCTCTGCGGGGTATGTAAGGGGGGGAGAGAAAGGAAGATAGAGATAGAAAGAAGGGTGAGGGAGAGGATGCTAGGTTGCCACGCTGGTTGCTAGGTAGCAAGCGAGACTCGCATGTTGCACCACACCGCAGACATGTTGGGAAGATTACGTTCCGCAGAGCAGTGATAAACGGCAGCGCACGTGACGTATTTCACATTTGCATAAACAACCAGATTAAAAATGATACTTGCGAGAAATCTCAGGTGATGGGACCGAAATATACTTTGATTGACGCAACATCCGATAAACTATACAAGCGGGTAGCTTTATCATAATTTATATAGGAGTTTTGCCAGGAACACTAAAAATTAACCGTGGATACGATTTATCAGTACATGCGTTTTCGGTAAAACGTCGACTGTATAAACCAAACCTCAGCCTTCTACCATTCTGTCCAGCTGGTTCCTACCCCATGATCCACCATCCTCACAGGATCAGGCAAGACCTGAGTTCCCAACGCCCTTCAGACTCACACTAATCACACTGTGATCCACTCTCTACCTTGAGCTGGGCATTTGGTTACAAGCGAACATGCCACTTCTCTGGGCACCACTGTGGTAGAGAGCAACCCTTACTACAAGACATACTCGAAGAAGACTTGGTTACTGGCGATAATGCCGTTTCTTTGGGCTCTCCGGAGAGTGGGCGTAGTGAGCCATCCCACCACCCCTAGGAGAATGTGCACCCTTCCCAAGTTGGAAACATGACCCGACTCAGCTGAGCGTCTGGCTACTAGCAGGCTTCTCCAGGCATCACCAAGATGGGGAGCAGGGATCATCACCGTGAGGTTGACGGACGTCCTTCATTGGGTAGTAGACAGAACATCTGGCACTGGCACCAGAGACACACTCCGGCTGTCTGGAAGACTCACCCTTTCTTGTACACGCAATTTAGGCCACTCTGTCCACCTACCAGAGCTTGCTTAAGACTGAGCTTTCACCTTACCAAATGCCCTACCACAGAGCAGGGCAGGCAAAGTCTGAGACGATATCAACTGCTCAAGCTTCACAAACTGTCACAACACCGCTACTTCCACCTGACATACACAGTCACGGACCGGCAACACCAGCTCAGCAGGGTCAGCATAAGGATACTTACATGTACCGAGGCCAGTATCACATTTGCCATTTGCCACCAACCCTGCCTAAGCACTGCCCCGAGCCCACCAGGCCTGCTCCAGAAACCATTGTAAAATGCCACTTGGCATTCCCTGGGCATGTGCCATCTGCTAAGCCTGCAAACGCTGCAACTTCTTTTGCCCCGAAACGTGCTACTACTCGCCCTGCTATATGCTCTCGGCACCTCCACAGGCTGACAGACGAGTAACAGAGTTACCTGGGGATGGCCCCAGCCACAGAAACAACCCTGTGAACGAAGCAACTGCTTCCCTGGCTCCGAGGGTGGGGGAGGCTTGGCATCCCTAACAACTCGGTTGCGCATCAGCATCATCAGTGAATTCCATAAATAAGACCATGTTATTGCCTGAGAAGACCAGACGATTAGCCACCTACCAAGAATGTTTGAAACAATTAACTCTGGGTGCACGTCACGCAGAACATCTCCCATTTAGGCCTCGGGTCTTCTCAGCTGACAAGAAGAAGAAAGTCGTCACCTGGATGCAGTGATAAGAGGAACTACTGCCAGCATGGGGTGAGAGTAGTGAGAGGGCAAATTTGAACAGAAGTACTATCTGTTCATGCAATAAGATAACAACTGAAAAACCTGTAAATAGTCTGAGTGTGTTCTCTTTGTGCATACTTGGCTTTATAGTGAAACTACCAACACACACTAAAAGCATTTTTCTGGGTTGAAAAAAAAAGGGTTTAAATGTGCCATTATACAGTCAGAAAGATGTTCTGCAACAAATAGAGTTGAATATATTTTTATATTGATTTTGCTATTACTTCTCAGACGTCTCACATGAAATTTGTAACATGGAATTTGTGGAAATGTTTCAGCTCCTTGAACTATTCTGAGAAGCCCAAGCAGTAATGCTAATGTTGGAGACTGAAATGTTGGAAACTGAAAAGTTAGAGAAACAAGAGATAAAAGGGGAATTTTTCATTAACACTGGTTTTTAGTGCGTAATAAAATAAGAATTTTGAAATAATATTACACATTGTCTTTGCACATTATACATGTCCCCTCCCATGAGCTGTAAGCACATCAAAGTAAGTTTAAAATCATAAAAATTTCTTTCAACTACTACTGAAACTGTATTACATGACCCAAAGAAAGCCCACCCATAAACTAATCCTCGCCTAAACTGCATTTTGCGAGATCAATATGCTTGCAATGTATTATTACCATTATCACTTTAAGATATGTCGGGAATAGGCTGCTAGGTTACTAATTAAATTCTTTAAAAGGGGACAGATTTTCCACTCAGATGTACGATCAAGACATTTCGCTGGCTGACCCCAGCTTCTTCAGGTGGTGAGAGATGGCACACAGCAGTTTGTTGAGCGGTGGTTGGCAAGCCTTGAACCTAGCGGCAAGGCGGCAAACTAGGATGTCGCGGGAAATTTGAAATATGGCAGAGCAGTCATCTCATGTTTAGGTCAGGTGGCTGTTTGGATTTAGCGATGTATTGGTAGGCCAGTTCTCAGCACTGCAGTTCTGCACTATTATTGAAGGTGATAAGAAAACCCTCACCACTCTGGTTTTGTAACAGGAGTCAAAGTTCTCATGGGACGTTGCATTTGCTGCAACTGGTTTCTCCTGTAATTTCACATTTATACCAGCTGTGGCTTCAAATTGATAGAAATAAGTTCCTCTGTGCAGGACACCAACTATCTGAATTCGCTCCTGCAGACTTACAGAGTCGTCTTTGCGCTCTGGTCGGTTCTCCTCTTCACCTTCGACCTCTTGTTCCGGCGGGGCCGGGCTGAGAGCTGCCACGAACCACCACAGCAAGTCGTGAAGACAGTTGGGCTGCGTTACACTTCTCAGGAGCCAGTTGAGAGCCTGAACACCACAACAGTTATGCCTTAACATCTGCTGTCCACAACCGAGAAAAATAATTCCACTTCACTTCAAGGCTTATCAACTATACATGATCTGTGCAAAGATATTTACTGTTAATCGACATTGTAATCTAGGTTACTTACGTTATGTTTATGTACAGGCTATGTTTATGTATGCAAACAGGAAGACGACAAGCCAGTCGATGTGGCGGCACCATGGCAACGACATGGTCGCGTGCATGCTGGTATAACTATATAACATTACAAACATCTAATGTGTAAAAAACAAGAAATAATGTATTCATGTGGCTGTACATATTTGTGAATAATTACTACAGTGTTGGTTACAAATGCACTAATGCACGTCAGTGCATTTGTAACAAGTACAATTTCAAATTCAAGTAATCAGTTCTAGGGTGTCTGTTGAGAATTCTGTTTCATTATTGTGAATATTTTTAGAAATTAAAAAAAATTTTCAAAAAATTTTGATTAACTATTTTATTTACACACGAACATCTATTGGAAACTATTTCTTACTATTTTTCGCTCTAACCATCAGAGTGACGTTATGAACATTCAATACTAGAAAACACTGCATCAGAGCTAAAACATTTTTTTTCAATTTTTTCCAGCATCAAATGAAGTGTGCACTTGTGAGACGAATGGGATGCTGTTCAAAGCATACTGCATGCTTTTACTCACNAATCATTCTGAGACGAATGGCATGATGTTCAAAGCATACTGCATGCTTTTACTCACACAAATAATGATTTTACATAACTCAAGTCAACAAAACTGTACTATANTGTGAGACGAATGGGATGCTGTTCAAAGCATACTGCATGCTTTTACTCACACAAATAATGATTTTACATAACTCAAGTCAACAAAACTGTACTATAAAATAAAAATTACTTGCCGTAACATTACACAGAGATAAACCCAACAAAAAAAATATTGTAACTAACTTCAAGTATGTATTCAAAGAATGGTCAACTGTTGGAAATTCTCTTANTAAAATAAAAATTACTTGCCGTAACATTACACAGAGATAAACCCAACAAAAAAAATATTGTAACTAACTTCAAGTATGTATTCAAAGAATGGTCAACTGTTGGAAATTCTCTTAGTCTCTCAACATACGGCTTTATTTAGCTCATTCTTTCACTAATTCTCTCCTTTTCTTACTCTCTGCTTCATTCTCCCTCACATTCTCTGCAGGCTTCTGCTCATATTCTGCACTCCACACTCTGCCCCCCACAGATTGTAATTCAGATTTTGTCATCCATACCCTGATACTTATATTGAATACTTCATATTCTCGTACATCACAATTTTTGCTACGGAAAAATAAATACATGACAACGGGTAATCATTAAAAGAAGCAAGTGGGGGCTTCCCCACATCTGAGCTTCGCTCAGTATTTTCACTAATGTCAAACTGGAAATTTGAATTAAACTGCAAGTTTGCACTTACCTATTTGTAATTGCTTAATAAAACTGATCACTTAAGGGCGCCGCATACCTTGAGGCTTGAATTGCATTGCAGAATGTTTGCAATCCTGGTTTGTTTACAAAACTACTAAATGTGTTCCCATTATACTGATGTATGAAAAGAACACACACTTCACATGAGGTATCAATAATACTCTGAATACATCTTGCACATTATAAATGCTATTTCAAATCCATAGCTAAAGGCAGCTTTCTCACACTGCTGTATCTTATACTCGTAATATACTGGTTGGAAACTTGTGATACAATTATAGGGACCNAGGCAGCTTTCTCACACTGCTGTATCTTATACTCGTAATATACTGGTTGGAAACTTGTGATACAATTATAGGGACTTGCACTGAGCTTTGCTTCGGACTTTCCGACAATGAAATTATAGGGTCACTGCTTAAAGTCCCATAGGTACAAGCAGCATGACAGAAACATTAGCACTGCAGTTCAGCGCCTTGCATGTAGGAATAATGGGATGCTAGGTACATGTGTCGGTGTAACTCTTATCAATCACTTGCTTCTGAGCCTCAAATGTGATCAACAACTCTAAGCAGCGCCCTCAAGATAATTTTTTTTTTCAGATTTACTACTATAAAAATTCATAATACCATTGGTTCTGCCCTCCCTTCCTCCCATTCTTAGATAACATAAGAAAATAAAATTGCAATGGAAATACGTGTAGTTATGCACTCACAAGTAAATGCAACCAGGACAGAGGTGGTGCATAGCAGGAAAATGACATGTGTGTAAGCATGTAAAAATATGCATGTACATGTGTATGTGCTACGGATATGCAAATACTAAGATTTTCGAGATGAGTCGAATTTCTGATTANTCGAATTTCTGATAAAAAAATCTAAACTGAGCTCAATTTTTTTTACATTCAAAATATTCTAGTTTTTTAAGCTACAAATTTTATAGTTCATGTTTATATTAACCATAAGATCAAATAATTCACATTAACAATGTAACTATAATTTTTAAAGTTTAATTTATCACTTACCTCATGTTGGTATAATTATATAATTACATTAACAAAAAAACCCCAAAACTTATCAGGTGTACAACCTTGCTTCCGCCATTTTTTTCCAACATTTGAGCCTTTATTGTTAAAACGTGATTACATATTTATGACTAAAAGTACTGTCCGTCGCTAGCCACTACTTTGTCCCATCTTTCTGGCAATTTTCGGATACCATCACGAAAAAATGATGCGTCTTTTGAGGTGACCCACGAATCAATCCATTTTTTGACTACTTCATACGAGCGGAAATGCTGGGCCAGGCCATGTGCCATCGATCGAAACAAATGGTAGTCGGAAGGAGCAACATCTGGAGAGTACGGCGGGTGGGGTAAGACCTCCCATTTCAGCGTTGCCACGCATATCTTGACCAGTCTTGCGACATGTGGCCGAGCATTGTCATGCTGGAGGATAACTTTGTTGTCTCTCTCTTTGTACTGTAGCCATTTTTCCTTCAAAGCTCGGCTCAAACGCATCAATTGCGTTCAATACTGATCCCCTGTGATGGTTTCACTCGGTTTCAACAGCTCATAAGATACCACACCGAGGTGACCTTGGCGCCGTGCATATTCGGTCTGGCCGTTGACGTGGAGGCATGTCCGGGCATTCCCCATGGTTTTCTGCGCTTGGGATTATCGTAGTGGACCCATTGTTCATCGCCAGTCACAATGCAATATTGAAATCCCTTCTGATTCTGTCTTTGAAGCAGCTGTTCACAAGCAAAGATACTCTTTTCAATATCTCTCGGTTGCAACTCGTATGGAACCCAATTTCCTTGCTTCTGAATCATTCCCACGGCTTTGAGGCGTTTTTAAATGGCTTGTTGCATCACTCCCGATGATTCTACCAATTATTCTTGCATTTGGCACGAGTCTTCATCAAGTAATGCCTCCATTTCGGAATCTTCGAAACATTTCTCTCTTCCACTGCCATGCCGGTCCTAGACGTCAAAATCACCACTCTTATTAAAGCGTTGAAACCACTCACGACACGTTCATTCACTAAGAGCAGCCTCACCGTACATTTTCTTGACATGGAAGCAGAAAATCAACAATTCCCGCACATGCCGAGCATTTGGCTCAAAAACCGACATCTTCGCTCGAGAATAAATTTATGATCCAAACACAAATTCACTAATGTGGCGATGTTGTTATGTTGACAGATGTCCAAGCCTACTGTGTGATATTATTGATCTGCATATTTCCACCAGCACTTACCGCTGCATCCATTGATCGAAAAACAGCGGAAGCAAAGTTGTACACCTGATAACTTATCTCCTTTGTACTTTTTATTGAAGTGAAAATGTTGCTGGACCAAACACAACAAAATAAATGGAATATTTGGTTTGCTACTTAGGAAATAAGTTATAATGTGACGCGTGATGTGTATATAGGTTACTTCTTTTACTGCAACTACGTATCGTAACGTGTGTGCCACGTGCCCTACAAGTGATATAACCCTAAACAGCAGCTACCTGAGCCAACATTACATCTGCTATAAGAGAAGGTAATGCACACAAATGAAGAATATATCAAATTACCCCCGCCTAAAATAAAACCCCATGAAATACCAATAAACCACACCAATGAAACTGTGCCAGAGCTACCCCCGTCAAAGCTACCCGAAGTCCGAAGGCACTCAAGACGACCCCCAATGCAGGAAAATATATGTCCCTGCACCNATGAAGAATATATCAAATTACCCCCGCCTAAAATAAAACCCCATGAAATACCAATAAACCACACCAATGAAACTGCGCCAGAGCTTGCGCAGTCAATGCAACCACATAGCAGGGAGGTCTGCTTCCAGCCGCCCCGAGAGATGGCACCAGAGTACGGCTCCGGCTACAGGGGAGGAGCCACCCCCGTCAAAGCTACCCGAAGTCCGAAGGCACTCAAGACGACCCCCAATGCAGGAAAATATATGTCCCTGCACCNACCCCCGTCAAAGCTACCCGAAGTCCGAAGGCACTCAAGACGACCCCCAATGCAGGAAAATATATGTCCCTGCACCGCCGCAGAACGGCAGTTGGATTCGAGCAACTCGCTCCACCACCCTGTGTGCTGGAGCTCTCTGCTCAGTCCACTCTCTTCCGCTCTCCTCACGAGAGACCAACAGTTGGTCTTCAGCTACCAACACCGGAATTCTTCAGTACACGCCACAGCCCCAGAAGAGTCCCCTCCCTCCTCCTAGCACTTCACACTCTCCATCAAACCCACACCCCATACTTTAAGTCCCTTCACGACACCACCAGCTTCAGTTAGGGTATAGTTATTATCACGGCTACCTAGTCGTTGCTCTGTGCACTTTTAGTTCGCCCTTCAGGCCAGGCTCTTCAAGCCCACAGGCACCTTCACCTGCTTACCTTCCAAGAGTTAATCAGTGCCTTTGTTACAGTAGGAGAGTACGGGTCACAGTGTCTTATTCTGGATAGGATAAGACACGTATCCAGTTTAACCGCCGTCTGCTCTTTTTTGTGTGAAGTGTGCTTAGTTATCCTCTGTAAACGTCACCCCGCAACGGAGAGGCATGGAATCGCGGATTTGATACTTGTTTGCCAATCTTAGTGTAGGATTGCGGCCTGTCCCCTAAAAAGGACTCAATGTACGTCATAAAAACACAACCCATTAGATGGCCACCCATACTGTGGACCAGGCACGTACAGGTACCTGGTTCACACGTACAGTAGAACCGCGACCACTAGCAAGAGACACAACGAAGAAGCTAGATTCCCCTTTTCAGCTAAACCACTACCTCCGCAGCGTATAAACTCGCCAGAGGGAGTGGCAGGCCTGGCAAGGAAGCATCTACCCCTTCCGAAATACACTCTAGCTAGGGTTACCTGTCACCCCGTTGCGGAAGTGAACTGTAGCACCTAAGTTCCCTGGTAAATGCAANATACACTCTAGCTAGGGTTACCTGTCACCCCGTTGCGGAAGTGAACTGTAGCACCTAAGTTCCCTGGTAAATGCAATTCACCCACAGGAAGGGTAGAAAGTGGAGCGATAGAAAGGCAGCTGCTATCCTAGCACTGCTTAAACAACCTGTCCCAGCCTTCAGCTATCTCACCCCCCGGAAACAAGCTCNAAGGCAGCTGCTATCCTAGCACTGCTTAAACAACCTGTCCCAGCCTTCAGCTATCTCACCCCCCGGAAACAAGCTCACGCCGTCTGCCAACTGTTAAGGCCTCACCTCACAGTTCCCGCCAGTCATCTGTTTGGTCCTCTAGTAAAACTCTCCGAGACTGTACACCCAGTCATTGAGATCCTCCGCCTAGGCCTAACACTGGAACTAGGCATCGAGCCAATAGACGATGCAGACCCAGCTCCACCAACCAGCACCAGTGGGCCGGAAACCCACCAGCCACCACTGAATATGCCTCTCTGCCGAGCCGTCCAGCATACGCCATCTCCACCAACCAGCTGGGACAGGAGACCCGACATTGGATCAGCACCGACGAGCACCCGTCAACCGACAGTGGGAGGTAAGCCAGCGGCTCCGCCAACACCCTACACTTGCTAGACTTCGTGCCAAGCCGGCGACCTACCCGCCCGACACTATATAAAGGCCCCATAAAGGCCAAGCGTCGGATTTTACAGACCCTGCCACAGTAGGGTATGTACCTCCTTGCACCTGTGCGCCTGATCTAGCGCAGAACTAAGAAACTTCTAACTATTGAGACGTGGCGTGCTCCTGTCTCTATACCANACCTGTGCGCCTGATCTAGCGCAGAACTAAGAAACTTCTAACTATTGAGACGTGGCGTGCTCCTGTCTCTATACCATCATGCATCAAATGAGTATACAGAACATGGAGTTATACTATTTTGTTTGTCATTATTACTTTGTGAGAAAATGTTATGGTCAGAAAACGTTTAACAATGGTGATCATGTACAAATGTACAGGTTGTAAATAAAGAAAGATGAATTTACAGCCGCTCTAATGTATTAATTTGACTAGCAAAACTTAAAATACAAACATCAGTGACACATATTTAATATTCATGTAATTTTTTCCAGTAATATTTTACCATAACACCAAACGTAAACAAACGTATACTCATTATGGTGTCGTGTAACAAAGGCTTCATAAAAGTAAATGCAAAAATAGCACCGCTTAACTATTTCAAAATAAAAATTATTTTAATAAAGTACGTGATTTTGACAAGTGTATGTAGCAATTGTAAATAACGTGTCAAGTAACTGTTAATTTATTTTCATTAATAAGTGCCATTAACATCATGCACTACAAAATATAATTACTAAACCTGCATGTCATTACTAGCACTCCCACGTGGTTAATACATGAACTAATAACTTCCCGATTTGGCATGCCCAAGTAAACTATATTCAACTTTCATGCTGTATGTGACCTGGGGTGAAATAATTTTCCACAACAATGACGTAGTAAATTAAATGAATATATTTTTGTATTGTTCATTTTATTAATGATATAAAATAATATAAATGGTAATAAAACACTGAAAATAGTTTTGCAAATTGTGGTACTAATTTAATGCTGAAAATAATTTAAAAAAACTCTTCTGTAAGACTTGAGTTTGACTCGAGCTAGACTTGAATCCATGAGCTTCTCCAAAAAATCACTCCANAAAAAACTCTTCTGTAAGACTTGAGTTTGACTCGAGCTAGACTTGAATCCATGAGCTTCTCCAAAAAATCACTCCACTCAATTCAAATTCAAAAACCTGTGCTCACAGATGCCTAGTATGTGTATATGCTTGTGCACGCATGTGTAATGTATGCTTTTGTGTACATGTGTATTATATGCCTGTGAGGACATGTGTGTGTATTATATGCCTGTGTGCATTATATGATTGTGTGTGTGTGTGTGTGTGTGTGCATGTGTGCATTCATTATATGCTTCTGTGTGCATGTATGTATTATATGCTTGTGTGTGCATTATATGCTTGTGTGTGGATGTCTATATTATATGCTTGCATGTGCATGTGTGTATTATATGCTGATGCACGTGCATATGCTTGTGTGCGCAAGTTCCCACTCACCTGCATGGCATACACACGGCAGGCAGCCTTGCGGAGGGCCTGTCGCATGGCCAGCTGTAGGTACTCGAGGTTGTGGTGCTGCAGCAGGAAGAGCATGACTGGGCGGTTGAGCAGCCCCAGGCTGGGCAGAGGCTGTTCCCCCCGAGCCTCCACTATTGCTGACTGGTCCGTGCCAGGAACCAGCTTCTGCAGCGCTGCCGATGGGTAGCACAGCAAAGACGATCCCGCATCTAAAACACATCCAGCATTCATAACCGCAAAAATCACACCAAACTTAATAAATGCAGAACTATTACAACATTATCAAGTGAATAAAGAGAACTTCACATTAAAAAATGAACTCCGTCCCAAAATGTGTAGTCAATATCAAATGTCCTATTCAACCCTTTATCTAGTTAGTTTATACTCAACCAAATCTATTAAAGAATCACTGTCAAATTAAATTCTAAACTATTTAAAACTCTACTTCCCCAATCATAAGNCTCAACCAAATCTATTAAAGAATCACTGTCAAATTAAATTCTAAACTATTTAAAACTCTACTTCCCCAATCATAAGAGTTCACGTACACAAAAGTATTTCAAATACACTTCACTTTGTTGCATGATAAACTTCTCAATTCCACATTATCCTTTAAATACATCCAAAGCCATAAGAAAAAGTTTAACTACTTTCAAAAACTTTACGATTCACTATTTTCTAAAACAAAAAATTATTTTCCCATCACAAGTAGATTACGTGAAGAGAGAAGCAAATTATAGTCGCTCTTATTGATTTAAATTATTTTAAAATTTACCAATTGAGAAGTGGGAGAGACATAATTACTAAATGGCCACAAGGTCACCATTGTGTCAATCTATTAAAAATTTACATGAAAAATGTACTTCTAAATGACTCATAAACTCAGAAAGAAATACAGGCATGATGAAAATAAAACCAAGAGAGCAGGAGGTAATTCAGACAAGCAAACTAAGGCAGGCAATTTGCAAGGAATATTATTGCTACCGGTAATACTTGAAGCAAAAACTGAATTTGTTGTCTCTTCAGATGAACCATAAAATTAACTATACAGACATGCATGTAAAAATGTAATTATAAATCAAACAATATCACTTAACTGTATACTGTATTCTTCTGTATGTAGGCTCAACATGGATATAATATTAACAATAATATTTCTGCTAGTTTTTTTAAGCCAAGGATTAGTCATTTTCTGAAGTAGTGTATAAATTTTTTATTACAAATCTCTTCTGTCAGCTATTCTGAGTTCAGACAACAGATGTCTTGGACTATAAACTGAAAATCAGCCATTAAGCAGGATACAGACTTAACTGAACACAATACAGTCAACTCTCAATTCCAAGACCCCTGGAATAGCAAGCCTCTTGAAATAATGAACCTTTTTTGGGGAACCATAAAATAATTGTCCGATAATGACCCTCTCAATATAACAACACTTTTTCTGTAACCGGGAAGGGTTGTAGAATCGAAAGTTGACTATACATAAATTGGAAACGAACATCAAAACTAGCTTTCTTCGAAAATGGAAATTATGACATGGATAAATAGTTTAACTAAACGACATCTCAGCAAAACATTGTAAGTTCACGGAACACCACTCACCAGAAGCCATTTCACCACTGCTGTTGTTCCTCTTGCGCATCATAATGTAGCGACCTTCTCCATCGCGTCTGCTCCATGGCACGCCATTCGTGCCCATTGAGATTGAGCGGTGGAACGTTCTACCCAGGCTGCTCTCACTTTCATTGTCACTTAGTGTATCCGATGTTGGCTACCACACACAACAGGTTTCAGTTGTAAACAGTTTATTTTCATATGCACTGCATGTGTGACAAGACTCACATCTCATTCATAGCTGGTTTTTAAAAACCGAGTATGAACTGATCTGATAAACTCATTATTCTGATATATATTTGCTGCAACAAATCAGCACATAGCATTGTGCTGCCCAAGTTCATGCAAAAATTCTATGCAATTTCAAGGTCTCAAAATTTAATGTACTGCTGAAATAAATATTTTTGTGCTGAAATGGAAATTTCATTGCAATGTGAGTTACTGAAAATTTTCACGCTGCAATTATATTTTACATGATTAAAAAATTAATAATCTAGCATATATTTACACCTCAAATAGAATACAGGGATATACGATAGTCCATGGATGTGCATAATTAGAATATTAAAACTCTAGATTTCACTGATAAATGCCAAAACAAACACTGAAAAACAAAGAAAAAAATTTCACCCAAACTTTGTACAAAAAAAAAATTACACCTAATACATTACGCCGTAACTAATATCAACCTAGAGCACAGGTTCTCACAGATTGGGCCCAACAATTCGTCACCAAATTTAGATAGCCTGAAAACACTCCCATTTATTCCCACATTCACATCAGCGACCATCAAAGTATTCATATTCTATACAGTTAGCTGTTGAGCTCTCCAGCCACTAGACAAACTGATAACACGCCACCTACTGGACCGCAGTGTGCCATTAACTTAACTCTCACTGCCCAAAACTGCTGAGCCTTCCATAAAACACATCAACAGCAAATTTTAAAGTAAAAATATTTTTCTATGAGTAACAATATGACCGATCTTGAACTCTATGCTATTTCAATATTAGTAGCCCAGTGAAATAACATTTACTTTTCTGAGAAGATATGAAAATGTGCAATACATACCCGTGAGTTGGACATGTTGCCGACGCTGGACATTTGTGAGCCGCCATTCTCTCTCCGGAATGCCTCCTCCAAGAAGGTCTGGTCGTCCCTCATCTGCTGGGATGGGTAGACTCCTAGTGCTTGCAGACACTGGAATGGACCCACAGGGGAAAATGGCCCAGAGGGCTCCGGAGGGCTGTAGTTCTCCGAGACGGAAGGCATACTGCTGATGAAAGATCGCCGTTGCTGGTTGGCAGNCTCAACCAAATCTATTAAAGAATCACTGTCAAATTAAATTCTAAACTATTTAAAACTCTACTTCCCCAATCATAACAGTTCACGCACACAAAAGTATTTCAAATCCACTTCACTTTGTTGCATGATAAACCATCCTGAATTCCAGGTAACTTCTCAATTCCACATTATCCTTTAAATACATCCAAAGCCATAAGAAAAAGTTTAACTACTTTCAAAAACTTTACAATTCACTATTTTCTAAAACCAAAAATTATTTTCTCATCACAAGTAGATTACATGAAGAGAGAAGCAAATTATAGTCGCTCTTATTGATTTAAATTATTTTAAAATTTACCAATTGAGAAGTGGGAGAGACATAATTACTAAATGGCCACAAGGTCACCATTGTGTCAATCTATTAAAAATTTACATGAAAAATGTACTTCTAATGACTCATAAACTCAGAAAGAAATACAGGCATGATGAAAATAAAACCAAGAGGGCAGGAGGTAATTCAGACAAGCAAACTAAGGCAGGCAATTTGCAAGGAATATTATTGCTACCGGTAATACTTGAAGCAAAAACTGAATTTGTTGTCTCTTCAGATGAACCATAAAATTAACTATACAGACATGCATGTAAAAATGTAATTATAAATCAAACAATATCACTTAACTGTACACTGCATTCTTCTTTATGTAGGCTCAACATGGATATAATATTAACAATAATATTTCTGCTAGTTTTATTAGCCAAGGATTAATCATTTTCTGAAGTATTCTATAAATTTTTTATTACAAAACTCTTCTGTCAGCTATTCTGAGTTCAGACAACAGATGTCTTGGACTATAAACTGAAAATCAGCCTTTAAGCAGGATACAGACTTAACTGAACACAAAACAGTCAACTCTCAATTCCAAGATCCCTGGAATGGCAACCCTCTTGAAATAATAAACCTTTTTTGGGGAACCATAAAATAATTGTCCGATAATGACCCTCTCAATATAACAACACTTTTTCTGTAACCGGGAAGGGTTGTAGAATCGAAAGTTTACTATACATAAATTGGAAACAAACATCAAGACTAGCTTTCTTCGAAAATGGAAATTATGACATGGATAAATAGTTTAACTAAACAACATCACAGCAAAACATTATAAGTTCACGGAACACCACTCACCAGAAGCCATTTCACCACTGCTGTTGTTCCTCTTGCGCATCATAATGTAGCGACCTTCTCCATCGCGTCTGCTCCATGGCACACCATTCGTGCCCATTGAGATTGAGCGGTGGAACGTTCTACCCAGGCTGCTCTCACTTTCATTGTCACTCAGTGTATCCGATGTTGGCTGCCACACACAACAGGTTTCAGTTCTAAACAGTTTATTTTCATATGCACTGCATGTGTGACTAAACTCACATCTCATTCATAGCTGGTTTTTAAAAACAGAGTATGAACTGATCTGATAAACTCATTATTCTGATATATATTTGCTGCAACAAATCAGCACATAGCATTGTGCTGCCCAAGTTCATGCAAAAATTCTATGCAATTTCAAGGTCTCAAAATTTAATGTACTGCTGAAATAAATATTTTTGTGCTGAAATGGAAATTTCATTGCAATGTGAGTTACTGAAAATTTTCACACTGCAATTATATTTTACATGATTAAAAAATTAATAATCTAGCATATATTTACACCTCAAATAGAATACAGGGATATACGATAGTCCATGGATGTGCAGAATTAGAATATTAAAACTCTAGATTTCACTGATAAATGCCAAAACAAACACTGAAAAACAAAGAAAAAAATTTCTCCCAAACTTTGTACAAAAAAAAAATTACACCTAATACATTACGCCGTAACTAATATCAACCTAGAGCACAGGTACTCACAGATTGGGCCCAACAATTCGTCACCAAATTTAGACAGCCTGAAAACACTCCCATTTATTCCCACATTCACATCAGCGACCATCAAAGTATTCATATTCTACACAGTTAGCTGTTGAGCTCTCCAGCCACTAGACAAACTGATAACACGCCACCTACTGGACCACAGTTTGCCATTAACTTAACTCTCACTGCCCAAAACTGCTGAGCCTTCCATAAAACACATCAACGGCAAATTTTAAAGTAAAAATGTTTTTCTATGAGTAACAATATGACCGATCTTGAGCTCTATGCTATTTCAATATTAGTAGCCCAGTGAAATAACATTTACTTTTCTGAGAAGATATGAAAATGTGCAATACATACCCGTGAGTTGGACATGTTGCCGACGCTGGACATTTGTGAACCGCCATTCTCTCTCCGGAATGCCTCCTCCAAGAAGGTCTGGTCATCCCTCATCTGCTGGGACGGGTAGACTCCTAGTGCTTGCAGACACTGGAATGGACCCACAGGGGAGAATGGCCCCGAGGGCTCCGGAGGGCTGTAGTTCTCCGAGACGGAAGGCATACTGCTGATGAAAGATCGCCGTTGCTGGTTGGCAGGAAGACCGGAGCCCGCAGCACTTGCCAGCTCGAGCAAGAACATGGCATTGTTCTTCATGATGATGTGGGTTTCCCTGGCGGCACTACTTGCTGTTGGCGACTGCATCTTGGACGAGCAGTTGGAAGAAAGTGCCCCGGCCTTCCTGCGTGATGCTCCATTCTTTCTCCCACCTGCCTTGTCCTTGTTGTGGATCCTGCAGCGAAGGTACTTGGCCCGGCAGCTGTCACAAACCAGGTACCATGAGCTGCCACCGACACCTCCATCACCACAGTTCCCCGCCCACCCCACACAGAAGTTACCTCCGCTGTTGTAGCCTTTACCACCAGCATGACCTCCGCACCCAGGGTGAGCTTGCCTCATGTGGTAGGTGACTGGCTGAGGGTACATGTTCCCGCACAGTTCGCACAGTGTCTCCCGCTCTACGCTCCCAGATGGTCCAGGTCCCAGCATCGCCGAACCTGCTGCCTCTCCCAGTAGGTTCACCCTGCCCATCGGCTTCCATTCCTTTTTCTTATGTCCCGACTTCTTGCTATTATTGCCTTCCTTTTCTGGTTTGAAATCTTTGGACTCTGAAGCCAAAACCTTACTGGTGCTTGGCTTGTCTACTTTCTTCACAGTTCGGGCAGCAACAGTGGGGCTGGGCAGAAGGACCATGTTCTGGATGATGGCCTGGAGACAGTTCCTGCTCAGTTCCTCCCACAGAACAACCAGCGATTTGAGTGCAGGTGGAAGGATAGCCACCGTCTCTGGCAGCGATGTCAACTTGCTGCTTCCTTCCCCAGACTCCTCCTTGATGACACCTTCCGAGTGCTGCTTTTTTGCTCTGTTCCTGTTTGCACTGGCATTGGCTGCAGAGCGGGTGAGGGTTTCCAGGGTGGATGGCTGAATGTGGAGGTAGTTTCCCGCCGTGCTGACTTCCACAGAGTGTCGCTGTCTTGCTCGCTGCTCCTTTGTCAGCTCTGACTTTGCCTTCTCATCACCTGCATCTGCGGCGGATCCATGCTGGCGAGTTACCACCAGGGCGCCCTGCTTCGGAAGACTGGGGTGGAACTTGAGGAACGATGCGCAGGCCATGGCATCGTGCACCACACCCTCGTGCCACAGAAACGCTGCGAACATCGCACGTAGGCTCTCCGCCACAGACGGGCTGATGGCAGACTTGACTGGCTCCTTGCTGAGCGTGAGACTGCGCTCGCGTCCGGTGGCCACAGAAGCTGGCGACATTGCCCGCTTGCTGCGGCTCTTTGAGCTCGCGCTGCTGCGGTCTTTGCGATTCAGTTTGGGTGACAGTCGCTCTTCTTTGTTCCCACTTGCTCCAATGCTGAAATGACCCTTGATTCCACTGGCAGCGCTCTCCGGGCTTGTCTGTGTACCTGTCTGAGTGACTGTCCGAGGGCTGTAGTCAGCAGCTTCCTGCTCACAACAAAAATACTCGAAGGTAACAAATAACTATACACAGTCACAAGTAAATACAAACGAAAATATAAATTTTAAGCAGAAAACTATTATTTTAGTAATTAACAAAAACCAGCTAAAACAATTCAGAACCGTTTAACTTTAAAAACACCTCCTTTTTCTAAAACTGTAAATACAGAAGTGTAAAATATGAGCAACTGTAGTAACACGTATCCTCAAAATGAGAGATTTTGTGGATTTATTTAATTTAAAGAACTGCAAGAGACATTTCACTTAACAGGTCACAAATTCCATCAACCACCTAGTCCTTTCACAAACCATCTACTAAATAATCCATAGAACAACATATACTAGTGTCAAAATATGCAGTAAAAATTTAAGTTCCTTCAGTCATTTATAACACTCTTCATACTTGCCAGTTTATTTTAGTTTAGTGCAGGATGGGGCACAGTAGAACTTCCAATTTAAAATGTGTATATTTCGGATAGTTTTGTATGGAGGTTAAATTTGAGACCATCTTGTTAGAAGTACTGTCTCACCATTTAATTAAACAACATGTTAACCGCCACCCAGTACCGTTTGTTCCATTGCTCAGGTATGCACTGCATCATCGCCTTGCTAATTCCACAAGAAATTGATGCGTGTTAAAACTGTAATGTATGGTCGCCTCTTCAATTTTTTGTGAGTGTGAGAGAAAGTGAGTGTGTGAAAGAGTGAGAATGTGAGAGAGTGTGTGGAGAGTGTGTGGAGAGTGTGTGGAGAGTGTGTGGAGAGAGTGTGTGGAGAGAGAGTGTGGAGAGAGAGAGAGTGTGGAGAGAGAGTGTGGAGAGAGTGTGTGGAGAGAGTGTGTGGAGAGAGTGTGTGGAGAGAGAGAGAGAGAGTATGTAAGTGTGTGCGAGTGTGTAAGAGAGAGAGAGAGTAAGTGTGAGTGTGAGAATTACAGTGAGTGTGAATGTGTGTGTGCACGCGTGTGTGCGTGCATGCATGCGTGTGTGCGTGTGTATGTGTGTGTGTGCGCGCAAGTGCCAGATGTTATGGATGGTGTCCCACACTCATTATTTCCAACAAATGCTGATATGTCAGTGTTTGTAAATTAATGTTGTTTACTTAAATGGCCATACAGTACATCTAACTAAACAGTTTAAAATGTAACTTTCATAAAAAATTAGCTGAATTATAAACATTTTAAAATGGCGGATCTACCCCACTCTATACATAAGCAGTCCCTGATTAGCCTACCAGCATACAACAAGGAGTTAAAAAATACCTGCAAAGAATTTTCAGAAGCTGGTCATGGCGAGACAGGAAAAGCCCAGAGCAAGAACATAATAGGGTGCCGTCGGTACCTGATCAGCCTTTCCGGGTGTGCCGGGGGTGCTGTTGGGGCTGCCCTCGGAACGCAGGTGCAGAGAGCTACAGCTGGGGCTGGGAGAGAGGTCCCGGGTGTTGGCCGTGGTTGGCGACTGAGACAGGTCGTGGGTCAGGCTACTCACTAGGGCACTAGTGTCGCTCTGCGTCGAGCCCCGCCGATGCGATGTCGTGCTGTGCTGCGAGTCCAGCATGGCACCTGACACTGTCCATGAAACACACCACACACAAACATGCTCACATACAACACTTCACACCAACATACTACAAAATTACACAGCAATTACTTACAGCTGCTGTAATCAAACTACATTATTTTCTTTAAAAAGCATTTACATGCACATATTGCATGCAAAAACATCAAAATTATTCAGTCTACCAAAAATGTAAAAAAACTAGAGTTCTTTATAGTTTTAATGGATATCATGAACAAAATTAAAAATATAGTATATTTTGTTATCTTAATTTTCTTAGTACTAGGGAATGTGAAACAAAAAACGCAACACCAAAATACAGAATCAGATAGACATTGGCGAAGATACTTAACAACGATTAAAATTTGTACAACTCGCTATTGCATTATAATACACCACAGAATTTTACAACCTTTGGAGTAGTTTTAAAACTACAGTAGAACCCCGCTAATCTGTCACCAACGGGACCGAGGGCGTGGTCGGATCACAAAAAAAGTCGGATTATCCGAGGAACACATTAATTTACTTAAAAACGCAACAAAACATAATTTTAATTGGAAATACAGTGCTATAATACTACATATGGTAATAATACTCCTATAATATCTATGTACATGGTTAAATACAGTTTAGTACGAGTTAACTCACTGCAAAATAAATGTACGTACATATTACTACATACATACTGTAGTAGGCCTACTGTAAATATAAACTCTACATAATGGTATACATATGTACAATGTTAAAAGTACATATATATGTATGTACGTACTCATATTAAATCATGTAACACTAAAAGTTTAATGTTTTTCTCCAGTTCGGAAAAAGTCTGTAATGATTTTTTGTTTGGCAGACGACAATCTCGATTTCGCTGGGATGTTCCTCCATTTTCGAATCCACAAAATGTCCATTGGTGTAGACATAGAGCTTTGTTCAATATATTGTAGGGCTATATCAAATGCATTCTTAGCATCTGCATGAGACACTCGAGTTTCAGGTTCGTTGCTTTTATCGTCGTTGTCATCTTGCTTGTCGTCATCTGTTGTTCCACTTACGATTTCAATGATTTGGTCGTCTGTTAATTCCTCCGCCGTTGTACAATCAACGTCAGCTGTACTGATCAATTCATTTACGTCACGGGGCTCAACTTTTGGTTGTAAAATATGCAAATCCCTCAACATTGCCGGCGTGTCTACATCTTGTTCGTCATCACTTATTTCCACAGCTGTTTCATCCTGGGATTCGCCACTTGTTTCTGGCACTGTGTGATTCTGCTCTTTTTCAACTTCATTTTCATTGTTTTCGTGCATTTTTGGCCACAATTTTTGCCGTGATTTTTGGAGTGTGGATGATGGCAATTCTTCCCAAGCTTCGGCTACTGTGTAGACAACATCTTTGATATTGATTGCTTTCATTGCCTCAAACAAGCTGCAGCCTTCTTCTGCTCTTTCTAAAATTGACCCAATGTATTTTCGACGATATCGCCGCTTTAGCCACTCGATCACCCCCTGGTCCATTGGTTGGATCAGAGATGTTACATTTGTAGGAAGGAACAAAGCTTTCATTTGCCCTTTCTGAAGTTCGTTTTCAGATGGATGTGAAGGTGCATTGTCTAGTTCTAAGATTGCACGTCGAGGAAGATTTTTATCCTTTAGATGTTTTGTTACAGCAGGAACAAATTGGTTGTAAAACCATTCTTTAAACAAGTCAGAGTCCATCCATGCTGATTTTTGATTTTGGTGGAAAACTGGTAATGATGCCATATTGATATTTTTAAAAGCTCTCAGCTTTTTAGCCTTTCCGATAACAAACAATAGGATTTTATAGCTGCCGCTAGCATTACTGCAGAGAGTGATTGTTATCCTTTCTTTAGCGAGTTTAGCACCTTGTACGGACTCATTTTGCGCAGCAAGAGTTCTTGTAGGAAGCATCTTATAGTTCGAACCTGATTCGTCAATGTTGTACACTTGGTCAGGTGTCAATTTTTGTTCTTTAATTATATTTTCAAATTTCGGAATAAATTCAATAGAAGCTGTTTCATTAGCAGATAGCTTCACGCCGGAAATGATAACCTCCCGAATCCCGTGTCGTTTTTCCAGCGGTGCAGCCAGCCTTCACTTGCTGTAAACGTTTCGTTGTCACTGTCTCCTCCCATTTTACCATATAAAACTAGCGCTTTTTCTATTATGATCGGTCCAGATAATGGAGTCCCTTTCCTTCTCTTATTGAAACCATACCCACAAGGCACTTTCTAACATTTCACACTTAGGCTTCTTTAAAGTTTTTCGTGTTTTTAGTCCTTTCTCTTCATCAATTATCATTGCATGGCATNTTGGAACCATACCCACAAGGCACTTTCTAACATTTCACACTTAGGCTTCTTTAAAGTTTTTCGTGTTTTTAGTCCTCTCTCTTCATCAATTATCATTGCATGACCTTCAATCTGTTTCCTATTTCTTTTCCAGTCCTTAATGGTTGTTATCCCAACTCCTATTTCACCCGCAATTTTTTGAACCGACTCACCTTTGTCTAACCTTTCAAGTACATTCAGTTTCTCTGCTAAAGATAGCATAACGTGCTTACGTTTTTTAGTTGACATGATTTCTTTTGACATTTAACACAAGCGATTTCCCGAATTACAACACAATACAGCGATGAAACGAAACTTACAAGCGCACCTGTCAACAGTCAGCGGTCTACTAAATAATATCGGCAAAACTCAGTCACCAACAGGTCTAGACATGAACGGAGCAAGGCGCCTGAAATGTAAACAAATGCAGACAACGGTATGGTCGGATTAAGGGGGTTCTACTGTATCTGCTTTTTGTTACCATTTATGAAAACAATTGTGCAAAAATAACAATGTTTGATATAATGTCAGTTACATTCATTCATGACGGTACAGTATAAACTCATAAGATTAAAGTTCAATATTTAACAGNAAAGATAGCATAACGTGCTTACGTTTTTTAGTTGACATGATTTCTTTTGACATTTAACACAAGCGATTTCCCGAATTACAACACAATACAGCGATGAAACGAAACTTACAAGCGCACCTGTCAAGTCAGTCGCCAGATGATTTATTATAGCCGTAAAATCAGTCACCAACAGGTCTAGACATGAACGGAGCAAGGCGCCAGAAACGTAAACAAATGCAGACAACGGTATGGTCGGATTACCGGGGTTCTACTGTATCTGCTTTTTGTTACCATTTATGAAAACAAATGTGCAAAAATAACAATATTTGATATAATGTCAGTTACATTCATTCATGACGGTACAGTATAAACTCATAAGATTAAAGTTCAATATTTAACAGNTTTGATATAATGTCAGTTACATTCATTCATGACGGTACAGTATAAACTCATAAGATTAAAGTTCAATATTTAACAGCAAACCAATCGTTCTAGTTATGTAACAATATTTGATCCCATGCTAGTAACACCTCTGAAAGATGTTAATTTTTATACACAACAAAAATGTTTGTTCAGAAAAAATAGATATCTCCTTGGCATTTTATAATGCAAAATGCATTTGGTTGTGATTTGTTATGACAGTCCTCTGGGGTGCGGGTGAGGTTACAAATTACATACTGTAAGCACAAAGGAGCTGTTTACTATTTGTCTTGCTTAAGGTATTGTCCCAATAGTACTACAGTAACAGTTATTTGTAAGTCACATCTTCTATTTATAAAGCTGGAAGTTATAAATTTATCAACCAAGATCTTTCAAAATATTCCTAAATTTTAACTACAGAATTAGTAAAATTCAAAACTTTCAGAGGTAGTATATGAAAAGAAAGTAAAAGACATGAAATATAAAGCTTTCATAAATCACCATTATGTAATTAATCTATGCAGAATTTGATTTACACACAAATAATATTCACCACACTATCAACACTCGTAAAACAATCCCTGCAGTACAAAGTCTCCCAATAGAAAGCTAAAAATTTGTCTTTCACTATTTTTCTACATTTTAAAAACACAAAAACCAAAATTTTACTGACATAACATCCTAATCCAGAAATATTTTTTCCAGTTTTCAAACATTTTCGAGAGAAGAATAATTTACAATTTCCTACTTTTCTCATAGAGCTACATGCTTCACACAGTGCAGAGCATAATCTCAGCAGAACAAAAACATTTCTAATACATATTTGAAACTGCCACATGCATACAACAGTACAGCATTCAGAGAGCATGACTAGACACTAACTATTTTCATAAATATTTTTGTACATATTTGACAAGTTAATATTACGGAAAATGCTTACTAAAAAACGATTAGCATGCACATGCAACACTAATATGCAATGACCACATAAATGTTGCCTAAGTAAGACATGCATTGAGCAAACAGTAAGAGAAAGGGATTTACACGAATTATGTAATCATTAGATGGTTTATTTATTCTTGTGTTATTTATTAACAGATAAACCAAGTTAAGAAACTGGCTATAGTTCAAACTGTTGGCACTATGTAAATTGTCAAGAACTAAGCTAGATCTGAACACAAGGACTTTATAGACGAAAGACTAAAATCTGTCAGTCCAATTAATTAATTTAATTAATCTTAGCCTAGATATATATTCCTTCAATTAAAAAATTGCTATTTGCCCAAATAATTTTACCAGCAGCACTTTTTTGCAAAAAAAGAAAGCAGCAAATTTACCAGAATGATTGCTATGCCAAAACCATGATAAATTCACTTTTTACAAGTCTGAGTGCTTGGGATAGATGATGAAATTGTTTGCAATATCATCACCTGCTGATGACACATTTGACCTTAAGTCTGGCCTAGAGAATGTACTTGGCAGACAATCACAAAAATGACTGTGAAAAAAAGTTTGAATGAACACTAAACCTGCTTTCTAAATTCAGTAAGGATATGAAGAGATATGGGCAACACAGAATAATGAATTGATACAAATGTTAACAACACTTACATACAATAACTGCAAAATGCAAATGTTATTTACCATTCTAAATTCATTCAAGTGTTTCAGCACTTCTACATCTTTTTTGTGATGTTCAGCAATTCCATACAGGAGAAAACCCCTCCACATGCTTCCCAGGCAATCGAGAACTGCTATCTAGAAATCTGGTAATAAGAGAAATTATTTAAGGTAATCTTTACTTCATTTTCTATGCAAACAGGATCTTAAGCTCAGTAGTGATGAATTGGGAAGGTATGTATTAAGGAAATTTATTTGATCATTAGCTTTTAATGTGGATCGGAAATGACNGGGGGGGGGGGGGGGGGGGGAGACAATCACTGTGCAGCTGACCAGGACCAAGGAACACTGGCACAGCTGTCACAGCGAGGTCAGGCGAGCATCGATACTATCACAGGCTCATGAAACATGTTGAAATACGACCTCCAAACTAAGATCCACGACACTCGCATAGAACTCTCCGGCCCTGTACAATACTACCAGAGAAAACTCCTACTGCGTGCTCTGTGCTGGTATAAAGGTAGTTTGCGCTTGCGCAGCCAGATCATCAGACTGCTTCCAACTAAATTTTCTCCTACATCTCAATCAGATGGGATGGACTTGTGGACATGTGTGGTTAACTCCACAGCACGGAGAACGCATCGAGAGATTCCCTCTCCGTGGGAAGGATCGCGGTAATAAGCAACTACACATCTCTGGCATCATCCTGGAGAGACAGCACAAATGTAGGAAGAGCATCCGCGAGACCGTGGCTGTTCTGGGTAGGTGAACCCGAGTGTCTCGGAAAAACGTGAAGATTGCAGAGTTGGACACCTGCTAGCACCAGAGGGGGAACTGTGTGGTCTAGCCTACTACCCATTTCCTTTGATACTGCTGTACCCAGGCCCTCATCCACAAGGGTCAAAGAGTGGAAACATCACAAGACTAACAGCTAATACGTAAATACAATATATGTATCGATGATGGTAAGTTCCGGCTACAGCTGGTTCACAGTTGAATAAAAATTTGAAGTCTACTTTTGAAAATAATAATGACCTTAATGCCACACATTTTAACATAGACAATGATTGGCACACACAGCAGTGGCAGCAAATACATGCCAGAGTCAACATTACATTAACAGAGTAATTTCTAAATTGATGGCTGTCAGAGTATGAACTGACACTACACAAATATACTATATGTAGAATTTTTACAATTTCCCGGCATTGATATAGTCATTACGCCCACAGTACAGTAAATTTTTACTTTTAAAATAATGCTATACAATTATTTTTTTTAAACTAACCATAGCCTTTCAAAATGTCTACAAAGCTGTGGACCAATTGACACAACTATAGTAAAATATACATTTCATATACTCAGTTTCACTCTATCGTTTCAGTGTCCGAGGATGCTGTGTCTCAAGGCTTATTCTATGAAGCCCCAACGTTGTTGTGCATGGGAAGCATGTGTTGGGGAGACTCTCTTTAGGACCGCCGTAGGTTACTAGCCCTCGCCAAGTATGTGCGGTGAAATGTAATGGGAGAGCAGAGAGAAACACATGACCAAGAAACTTCCTTATCAGGGCTAGTTCTGCACACAGTACCGTTAATGTCAGCTTCGTGACTCATAATTACTCTACATACTTTCCCACAGTTTTGCATGGCAAGTCGTTAATTTACTATACAAAGATATTTGTTTTCACTGCTTTAAATGTAAGGTATAGTTAGAAACTGGTAATGTTTGTACCATTTTGAAACATTTTAATAATTTTCTTTATATTTTATGGTTAATTTTTAATAAGTTCATTACATTTTTTTTTAAATTAGGGATATTAATTTATTTGAATTATATTTCATTGATTCTAAGAGAGGTAATTATTTTGGTGAATTTCATTTATCTTAATTTTATTTAGGGCCTTCTCACATTCACATTATCCCGGTCTGGTCCACCCACAGAAGTTACACTTCACTCACGTTGCAGATGCATTTACATGCAGCTGAACTGCACATGTAGTTTCTTTCCAGATGTGTATTTCACACTTCGTGTATTTTCTCTTTTTCGTCGCATGCCCTTTGTGCATTTTCTCTCTACCATCGCATCCGGTGATGCCATTTTCTGTACCGTGTCCTTCAAGCTAATTTTCACCTAACGTCAACATTTTGCCATGGTTGCCAAGCGCCAAACACCTCAAAATCTGCCTTTTGTGAATGCTGAAGCCATCTAGCGGCACGCGGGCCCAAGCTTGGCTGCCTGTTTCTTGGAGCGGGTGCAGCGCATCTTGATCGCATTCATCTTCCTGCCGGCCTGCCGAACACAACCTGCATTACAACGCGCATGACTTTTGTATTTTGCAGTGATCAGAATGTAGTCGCTAAAACTATATTTAAATCTTGTTATGTAGTTTAGTTCGGCAAACAACGTAGTTTACTTGTAGTGTTTCCACGCTACATAAGTGTATTGTTCTACCTCTGGTATGGATAAGTGTTTACTCAACTGTTTTTCCTGACCTCGTTTTGTATTAGCTGTGTTTTAATTACTATTTGTCTGACCCTTCCAGAGGTCGCACTTTCCGCTCACAGACTCGCAGTTTCCCGCTGGCACATCATAGATAGCAGTTCCCGGTACTTTTGTACCGAGGCATGGTTTGGGAGAACTGCAGCCTCGCAGCCCCTATNTTAGGACCGCCGTAGGTTACTAGCCCTCGCCAAGTATGTGCGGTGAAATGTAATGGGAGAGCAGAGAGAAACACAAGACCAAGAAACTTCCTTATCAGGGTTAGTTCTGCACACAGTACCGTTCATGTCAGCTTAGTGACTCATAATTACTCTACATACTTTCCCACAGTTTTGCATGGCAAGTCGTTAATTTACTATACAAAGATATTTGTTTTCACTGCTTTAAAT
Organism: Clitarchus hookeri; assembly: GCA_002778355.1. NCBI lineage: Eukaryota > Metazoa > Arthropoda > Insecta > Phasmatodea > Phasmatidae > Clitarchus > Clitarchus hookeri. The sequence goes on from NQII01003918.1 coordinate 144,380, forward strand.
GTAAGGTATAGTTAGAAACTGGTAATGTTTGTACCATTTTGAAACATTTTAATAATTTTCTTTATATTTTATGGTTAATTTTTAACAAGTTCATTACATTTTTTTTTTTTTAATTAGGGATATTAATTTATTTGAATTATATTTCATTGATTCTAAGAGAGGTAATTATTTTGGTGAATTTAATTTATCTTAATTTTATTTAGGGCCTTCTCACATTCACATTATCCCGGTCTGGTCCACCCACAGAAGTTACACTTCACTCACGTTGCAGATGCATTTACATGCAGCTTAACTGCACATGTACTTTGTTTCCAGATGTGTATTTCACACTTCGTGTATTTTCTCTTTTTCGTCGCATACGGTGATGCCCTTTGTGCATTTTCTCTCTACCATCGCATCCAGTGATGCCGTTTTCTGTACCGTGTCCTTCAAGCTAATTTTCACCTAACGTCAACATTTTGCCATGGTTGCCAAGCGCCAAACACCTCAAAATCTGCCTTTTGTGAATGCTGAAGCCATCTAGCGGCACGCGGCCCAAGCTTGGCTGCCTGTTTCTTGGAGCGGGTGCAGCGCATCTTGATCGCATTCATCTTCCTGCCGGCCTGCCGAACACAACCTGCATTACAACGCGCATGACTTTTGTATTTTGCAGTGATCAGAATGTAGTCGCTAAAACTATATTTAAATCCTGTTATGTAGTTTAGTTCGGCAAACAATGTAGTTTACTTGTAGTGTTTCCACGCTACATAAGTGTATTGTTCTACCTCTGTTATGGATAAGTGTTTACTCAACTGTTTTTCCTGACCTCGTTTTGTATTAGCTGTGTTTTAATTACTATTTGTCTGACCCTTCCAGAGGTCGCACTTTCCGCTCACAGACTCGCAGTTCCCCGCTGACACATCATAGATAGCAGTTCCCGGTACTTTTGTACCGAGGCATGGTTTGGGAGAACTGCAGCCTCGCAGCCCCTATCCTGTAGCTGGAACGCAGTATTCACGACTGCAGATACATCCCTCGAGGAACAGCCATGGCGGTTTTTGCTTCCCAGTCTCCGCCGGCCGTGCTCATCTCTTCCAGTCTTCGTTCCACCAACACATTATTAGGCTTCATGTTTAAATCCGACTTTATTTAATTTAAGTTTGTGAGAATCAAGAAAATATTTACAAAAGTGAACTCATGTGATCTCATAATATTTTGTTTTGTCTTGTTATTTACATATTTAATTTCCTGGTATTTAAATTCATTATACTTGTGAATAAAAAAATGATGTAGGGAAACCCCTCTTTCATGAACCTAACTACAGTTATCATGTTATAATTATAAACTTCCATTTTCATAATGGCACTAATGTTACTATATCTGCCTTTTTCATTTAAAATATATCAAAGTTAAATTACTCTTGACTCGTGGATTATTTCTTTGAAAAGTCACCTATGGAATATTAAGTAAATTATAATTCACTTTCCTTCACTATTCATTAATTGTTTGCCTTTTCTAACCAGCGTGCATATATATTTATTTTATTTCTTGGTACCAGTATAATTATTTAAACAAAGGCCACAAGTTCGCCATGAGAACATGCACACGTCTGAGCTGAAGGCTATGTAATTGAGCTGTCTGAGTGTCTCTCCCACTGTCCTGAGCTACATTTCTGAAGTCTCAGCATAATAGTGGATACTAGCATTTTATTTTAAAATGATTTACAAAGTACCGTTAGCTTATACTATAGTTAAGATTATAAATACAGTTACATGTGCAAGATGTAAGGACATAACTTGCAGCATAAAAATGGGGTTGTGTACCACAAAAATGGTTTGTTTTAGCTTGGCAACGGCCAAGGAAGGATTTCAGTGAGAGGATAATTTGCAATGGCAAGGATGTCTTCACGAGTCACAGGGAGTTTGGTGGCATACAATTAAGAAACCAAGATATACATGAACTGTCAATACAATAAGACAATTTTATGGTTAGCAAGTAGAAGTTCTTTTTTTTAAGTTTCATAGGGATGGGTTGGTTCGGTTCTTCGGTTCAAATTTATACCGGTTCTTGAGGTTTGACTCAGAACCATTTTTAGGTTAACAACAACTACTCGGTTCTTGTTTCTAAAAAGCAATAAATTTACTGCAAAACTCTGTCCTTACAAAAATAACTACCTCCTGTATAGCGCTCCCTTTTTCCAAAAAATAAAGGAAAAAAATTCTAGGGTGTGCTCCATACATTAAAAAAAATTAAGGAGTGGTAGTTGTTAACTGTCCTCTCCCTTCTCTGTCTTTATCACTCAGCCCGCCCCTGTAAGCAACACTGCTAGCCGATCAATACATTTCTCCACGCCTTCTTTGTTTCCTGTAAGGCAGAGAATAGCCTAGTCAAGAGGCTTTTTTTTTTATATAGAAAAGCCCCTAAACTTAATAATTACCAATAAAACATTTAATGAATTTTACCTGCATTGGTTGAATGAAGTTGCAAGCAAAATGCAAGTATTCAAAATGGAACCGAATACTGGAACCAATATTTAAATTGTAGAATCGGTACCGGAACCGGAACCGATATTTTTTGTTATTCGACCCATCCCTAGTCCATCTAGCATGCATTGTGTTTCTACTTTATGCTCACTCTGGACCTCGTAATAACGAAGGAAAAGGAAGACAGTTAGCAAACAGCAACAGCCAACGTCCTGCATGAGCAACCACCAGCGTAGTTAACAGATGGATGGTGAGTGGAAAAGGACAAAAGGATCATGATGTCCTGCTTATGTCCTCCAGACCCACAGCTAATGATAGTGACATGCATACACCCACGCAAGCCACCTGGTCCTTGCAGGAGTGCTACAAAGTTATGGCAGATATCCTGCACCTTCGTGATACCGCCATCACTGCTCGGTGGTGGAAACAAACCCATGCACCACATTCTAACAACCCTGGCAAAAGTTGTCTTGCGGCATCTGATTCTCTGCACCATGTCACAGCAGTACGTAAGGGACATGACGACAACTCTGTTCCTCTATCTTTGTATTCAGTTTTTTTTGTGGTCATGACATGTAGACTATCATGCATAGATTAGTCATTCAGTTCACGGGAATGTATGGTGGACATAGTGTGGTATGGAGAACATGGTTTTGCATAGGTTAGATGCAGGTGCCTCGAATTGTCTTGTGAATGAAAAGATTATTTGAATTTTTGTGTTCGTGTTAACCACATTTCAATTGTCGTGTCAGCTGTGAAACATATCTCACTGTGTGTGGTGGACGGCCAAGTCATTATCTGTGATCAGTGTGTTACTTTACAATTTTAATATCCCATTTATTATGGACTAGGGAACCGGCACGGCTTCACCCAGTAACAATACTTTGAAGAAAAAAAAATGGTTACCCTTAAAAGATAAACATATGCTATTGCGGACTTTTCTGTAGACCTTTTTGAGAGCTACAATTCTGTAGTACATTAATTTGATGTATCTTTTATGGTTTAGTCAGCGTAAGCCGTGTAAGCACCCTAAGAGCAGTTTTTTACAACTTGATTACAAACAGTTCAACATTTCTCTACTATCCTTACATTAAATATAAATATATTATACGCCAAAACCTTCCTCCAGAAATTCTATAAATTATGTTGAAAACCGCATCAAAATCCATTGAAGTTTAGAAGTACTAAGCGAATACACAGAAAGACGCGAATAAGCGATTTCTTTTATACTATTTAGAGATGTATAAGTTTTGGATCTTCCCAAAATTAATCGCCGATGTATTAGACTTAATAATTTGAGTATTGCTCGCTGTAAGGATATAAATAAAATTTGCCTTTTGTTTACATTTTTACATTGAAACTTATATTGGTCAATATAATGAGTACACTTCAATGTTTACATCTGTCAGTTTAATATTTTCTGTTTATTTACATTCTAAACAATGGTAGAAATTTTATCACAGTGTTATTTAATTATCTAACAATTTTTCTGAATTTTAATTGATTTGACATTTTGATGTCACAGATTTATGTAATTACTGGATTTTATTTCACGTGTTTTCTCCTTGTCAAATCAGATTATTGTATATTGTTAAATAGGTCCTAAAAGATTACTAATGTTAACGTTATGTAGAAAAGATTTGCTTATCAGGAAATTATTTATTCTTTGATTTCATTAATTAGGAAAGTGTTGCACATTAGCAAGCCCTCTCTCTAGACATGACAGCAGTCAGTTCATTAAATTTTGTCTCTTATTAATTTTAATTAAATCTATAATTTTGACAGCCCATTCTAAAGGCAAGGTGATGGAACAGAGCCATCGCAAGTCTAGTAAATGTGCGCAGCCAATAGAAGCAGCCTAAAAGCACTAGTTTTATTCATTCTAGTGCAATTTGGAAGACCTCCAGATCAAGCCTACGGATGCTTGGGACTCCTCGACCACGGAATTTAAAATAGTAAGCCTGTACCAAAGGGTATGGTCTAATATTGCACTTGGTTTTCTTGTTAATTGAACCATTCAATTAATTGCATTAGGAGAAATGCCTACTAGCATTTTTCTTAAAGAAAAGAAATTATAACTCGGAGGTCCTTAGAGTCTGTGTGATACCCAGCTAGTCGAGATAATAAAGCTACTCGGTTTGACAAGAATTTATTTTATGAACAGTTTTCTCCAGAAGAAATGTTTTATTAATTGGAATAATTTTTTTTTTTTCATGTAATGCTGTATTTTAAATTACTGGTTTGGAGAGAAAGCGTTAGTTAAGTTTTAAAGCTCACAGAAATTTCAATGACTGATTCCTATTCATATTCAGTAAGAAATCTAATTAAATATCATTATTCCTGGTAACTACAGCTGTCTCACGTGCTAAATGTTGATTGATCTAGTATTTCTTACTACAGAAATAAATGTACACTTTTAATCAGCGTACACTGTATGAATTATGTAGATTTGAAATTTAATTATTATTTTAAAGTGCTTCATTTGTGATGTATTCCGATTTGTTTTGTCCTATCGTGTTTCTACTCCAGTGGCAAAAGTAAGTCATAATTTTTCTTCACTTACCTTTTGAGAGAATTAAAGGTTTATGATAATTCATGATTTTTCACACTGTGTTTAATGTGGTGTTAATTGATGGCTAATTGGTACAAGAACTTTAGTTCACATAATTCTGTGTGAGTGTGTGTGAGAAAGAGAGAGAGAGAGGGGGGGGGGATGCTCCACAGAGAAATAAAAGGGCATCTTATGTACTAGGATTCTCTTTCACACAAGCACTCATTTACACAAATATCAACCACACAGATAAAAACATTTTTAATTACATCATATATCTGCAAATCTGTTTAAAGATCAATTAACTTTTAATTTTGTACCCCGAGACTCCTGTAATGTTATGTATGCATGTAGCAAACGTGCCAATTGCGTGTCCAGAAAGTGCGAGCTGTGCCCGTCAAGGAAGGACGGACGACATGTCTTATACAAAGCGTTCACCACACAAAATACAGGCTTGTTGGGTCATTAATAGTTAACTGATACAAGCTGGTGTCATCTCCGCTCCACCTCAGAATATTCCTCTTAGGCATTTCTAGTGGCAAAGAATGATAATGTGGGCTACGATGTGATCATCAACTTAGGCTTAATTAATGGTAAAATATATATGAACCACTTTCCAGCACCAACAGTAGATTTTGCCCTTCTATACTTGGGTCCAAGTATCTTTTCCATTTAATTTGAATACAACTTGTTTTGCACAAATTACATTGGAATTTGAATCCTCACACACAACTCCCAAATAAAAGTGAATTACAATAGAGCATATAATTTTCTGCTCAAAAAAATATTTACAACCAAACATATTTTGGATTGTTTAAAACTGTTTTATAGAAGTCTACACATTCAACTAATGCTAAACCCAATCAAAGAGCATATTGTGCACTATTGTATTATAATATGGAAACTAAAAAGCTACACATCAAACACAATACAGAATACACAACCACAATTTTGACCAATGTTGGGAAATTTTACTTGTAAATAATCAAAATTTATTACGTATTAATGTTCTTTGTTCACAAAGAAGACCAGTAATTTTGAATGCTCATTTAATTGTCTCTTACTGCAGTGAATTAACTTTATTAAACTCGTGTACAACTGGCAATGCTCAAATGAAGTGCCTGGTACAGCACAGAAACCTGATCAATTGTGGCTGCAGTATAGAAAAGACAGCTACATCTGAATACCAACACAGACCACACGTCTACAAGACAGTAAGAGAAAGATGAAACAGCCAGGCTACTGCAGGGTCGTGACACATACCTAAAGGGGACAGGCCAATGCTACGAGAAGATCCTCCACCACCAGCACAGGCCTGCGAACTGCTACTGCCACTATCATGCTGCAAGAGGCTTACGACAGGCCTGCCACCTGGTGGACACCGCACAACTGTTCACCGAGCTTCTTACATCTACACAGCCTCACACGGCTCTTACAACTTCTATCTCTCTTAGATGATACACACCCAGCCCAAACATTGGTAGGCATTAAAGTCTGAAGGGATGTTTCTTACAAATATCACCCATTTTTTTAAAAACACTAGTCCAAACATATCTACAACGAAACATGAGCATATCCAAACATACTGATACACTTCCCATGTCTGGATGGGTTTATGAAGTCAACTCCCAAATTCCCTTGAGCACNCTACAACGAAACATGAGCATATCCAAACATACTGATACACTTCCCATGTCTGGATGGGTTTATGAAGTCAACTCCCAAATTCCCTTGAGCACGACGTGCTCCACCTGTGTGTGAAAGATAGACTTCGCAATCAAGTGGAGAAATGTGCAGGAATGAACAAACATGTAGAAGATGAACCACNAGAAATGTGCAGGAATGAACAAACATGTAGAAGATGAACCGCAAGCAGCGAGATTTTGATGTAGTTGTAGTCATCTAGCCACACGAGAAGCAGTATGACATGCCTCTCGCAATTCCTTCTCCCAGTGTTAGTGAAGGCACTCTGCGCACATTGCCGGCACATCAAAGGACAGGCAGGACAGTAGGGAGAGACAAAGTCAAGATATGTGTTCCAAACGCAGACAATAACTAATCCAAGAGAGTTGAGCTACCATCCTTCCCTGGCCCAGAGGGATTGAGCATTTATGGTCAGATCACTGCTTTGTACATGGCAATCTCTCTTAACCTTCCGGTGTGCTGTTTATCAGATAATCAATAATCCCCTGGGCTTAATCTCTGCAATAATTCACCATACGAATACAGTCAACCTCAGTCAGCATATTTCCAATTAAAGAAAACTCCACTTCATCGGGCTAGTGTATAGCAGTTTGTGATATTCTCCAGCACTACTGTTAGAACAAGCAGCAGTTTCTGTAATCCTTCATCATCCTGTGGTAGGGTTAAGCTCTTTACCGTATGTTAGTTCAACAGAAAAATAAAGCACCATATTTGACAGTACACAAATTTCTCTCTACAGAAAAATATCTTACCTGCATTGGCTTCTGATGCATGATTGCAATTACCATGCTCCAAACTACTACACCTACATATCTTACTCACACATTTTCTCCAAACTCAGACAATGAGTAATAGTACAATGCAACCCCAATGACACCCTTAAAAGACATCAAGGGAAAAATCTTCTCTAAAGATCAAGCTGCAGAAATTCACTAAGTAAATGTTAATTGGAGCTAAATTCACACCAGCTAAGCTACCATCAGGGGCCTGCTTATGCATCTCCACTGGCTCACTAAGAGAAACTGTTTTATAAGTGACCAGACAGGAAGCATTAAATGTTGCCAAAGTTGCCAAAATAACATGCTCGTGATCGTTCATAAGGAGGAATGGTTACCTCTGCTGAACATAGTTTGGCGTACATAACGGGTAAGTACTGATCAAACAACTGCCACGTTGCTCTTGTTTCACTCAGTCAGTTCCTCCACTCTGAGTGGAAGAGGCATGAACCTGGCGTCACCGAGATCCAAGTAGGCCCAAGTCAGGTCCGATAAGCATGTGGCATGGCTTAGTGTCTTGGGGTTGTACTCGGCCAGTGCCTTGACAGAATGGCACATTTTCCATTACTAAGAATGAGGNAATGGCACATTTTCCATCACTAAGAATGAGGCCATCATGTACAACGCCATCTAACTCTTTTCTCAAGGGGAATGAGCAGCAGCAGTAGTAGTAGGAAGTGGGATACGTAGGGTGTAGAAGGTTTTGCCGCGTCAGGGCACAACTGGGCGTGTCAAACTGGTCGTCCACACATACCAGCCGCCCCTTCGATGGGGTGATTGGAAGACGACTCCCCTCTGCCTACCAAAACACTCTCGTCCACACACCCTCATCTCAAAGGCTGGGCACAGCACAGGGGTGTTTCGAAGCTACGAAGCAATTGGGCATGGCAAACTAGTCTGCCAAACTCACCAAATTATCAGGTTGAGACTGAAGGCAGTCTTCTTGGCCATGAAATCCTCTCATCTGCACACCCTAGCACACAATCTGGGCACAGCACAGGGATGTTACAAGAACCAAGCAGCTGTACTTCAGTGAGCCTTGCCTTTGAAAACCCCTCAGCAGCACACCCTTACAACAGGCTTGGAATGGTGAACCAGCTCCAGGACACCACTGGAAGGGATGTTAGGAAGTAGCAAAAGAATCAATATTTTTGCCCAGGTGGTCCCCTTTAATGCTTAGAGAGACCCCTCCCAGCTAAGACTCCAAGCTAACCTTAACTTTGTCCACGACAGACGACCGAGCCATTTCTCCAAGCTTATCTATGTATACTCCTGAACAGACGGGATTGTACTACTCACTTTATCTGATGCCTGGTCTAACTCAAAAGAGTTCTGGCACAAGAGTGACTTCCAGATCAACTCGATTGTACTACCTGCGTAATTGCTGCCTGGTCAAACAACATAGTTCTGGTCGTCCCATCTAAAATACCCTCTGCCAGGGTAAGCAGGGATGAGCAGAAGGGTGTCTGCATGACTAAGGAACACCTGACTTATCTATATATATATCTATATATATATCTATCTATATACATATATATATATCTATCTCTCTCTATATCTCTCTATTTCTCTCTATCTCTCTCTCCAACAGCCAGGAAGTCCCGGCCTGTCTGTATCTGTCTCTCTCTCTCTCACAAATATTGAATCCACATTCACGAAGGAATTTCCTGCTTATCTGTTTGCCTCACGGACAGGATAGCCAACCTTCGCCTTCCTGCCGCTTCTCTGGCCTGCTGCTGGGGTACCAACTTGTGTCCTATCACCACTCCTGTAAACATTCCATCAGCTCACTGCTTGGAAAGCCACCAGCCAGGGGGTGGATCTTGATCACTGCCGGCTCCCTCATGGTACTCCTTATGTGAGCTGAGAAGACAGGGGTGTTTTTTGTCCACCATACTACCTGTCGTGACCAACCAGAGCCCACCAACACCTATTCCCCATGCCTTTTCTTAGATATAGGGGTGTTTTCAGAATATATTGGAGCAAAAACATTATCCATATCCTTGGTATAAGTGGAGTCAGTCGAGCATGTCAACACCGAGTGACAGCAGTTGAGCAGCGTCTGACATAGGTAGGGGGAGAAGTTACTGATACACTACAATTGGGAGGAAGGCACCTCTGTGCTTGAACACAAAATCCCATGAGTGACTCTGGAAATGTTGAATGAAGTGTCATACATAAACTCTCTCCAGCAAGGTGAAACACAAGTTCCTCAAGTGGTGCTTCAGCACTTACTTCTCTTTGAGTTCAAGCAAATTAAAGCTATGCCAGGTGCTGCTTCATGCCTTCTGGAATACTCTATACCAAAAGAGGTGACTGCTTTGATGACTTGGGCCATAAGATGGCACTTCAACTTGACAACTATGCAGGGGTTGGACAACTGAGCACTCAGGCCATGGAGAACCATAGAGTCCCAAAGCCAGAATTTCAATGTGAAGAAATTATTTTCAGACCAAGGTAATGGATATTTCAGTGTAGAACCCATAAATATTGTGGAAATTTGAATAGGAGCACGTGACGATCCATGAGCAACATCATAGATTCTCTCTGGTGAATGATCCATTGAGGTTGGACTTGTGCTGGCAGTGGCTGAATCTCTTTATGCTGGATGAAACTTGGGGGTTCCCCACCCACTGACAGATTGAAACAGTGACCATTGACAGCTCTAGTACCATGCTGGATAGACAGTAAAGGTAAGTATAGTACCTTAGCCAGATCACAGATGGATGTGAGCATGAGGGTGTGGAGAGATTTGGGCGACTATCAACATTGAGGTCTTGAGAGCCAATGAGGGTGAAGCGAGGTGAGTATGGAGCAGCGCTGGAATACAAGGGTGGGAGGAAATGGAAGATTTCCGAGAAAACCGGCCGACCAGCTGTATTGCCCAGCACGATTCCAATGTGTGAAAATCGCGGAGCGACCCTGCCGGGAATCAAACCTGGTTCACCTAGGTAGTAGGCAAGTAGTCCGACCACTACACCACCACGACCCCATGAGTGTAAGGGTTTCAATGATGATGTGAGATTGCACTGAAGGTACCAAACAGTATCAGCTTGATACTTGTGTCCGGTCAACTACTGTGTTAGCTAGAGCATTTATTGAATATCCATCTCATTCCTTTGCTGTCAGGACACTCACACAGGATATACTTTCCTAATATCAGGTACTATTGNGCACAGGATATACTTTCCTAATATCAGGTACTATTGTGAGAGTGTTCCTGACTTAGGAGCTGAATGACCTCCAGCATGAGATTTAGCATGAACCAGTATCTTAGCTGGGCGGACGAGACCCTCCAAAGATCAGAAGTTACGTTTGTACCCANATGAGATTTAGCATGAACCAGTATCTTAGCTGGGCGGACGAGACCCTCCAAAGATCAGAAGTTACGTTTGTACCCAGAAAGTTTATCACCACACCAGACGTTGTACATTCAACACCTCTGAACAATCCCAGCCCCAACTGTACCAACAATCAAGCCAGCCCAAACTGAACCAACAACCATGAACACACACACAAATGACAAAGAGAGGGAAAGAGCAATTATTGTATGCAAAGTAATTCCACAACATGTACAGAAAATGTTAAATACCAAAGGCAATAAATAATTTTAATACTGCTCAATAAACCATGTGCACAAAATATAAAGCCACAGGGCAGACTCCAAATCAGACAAGATTAAAATTTTAATTGTTTTAGTTCATACAAACCCTTATAATCAGAGTTTTTGATATTTGCTGCAATGGTAAAGTTGTGACAAGATTTCTCGACTTACGTAACGATCAAGTACAATTCTAGGAACTCGCCTATTGTTATACAACAAAAATTAGACAGTCATCAAACCTAAATATCAGGTTAACTTCCCACAAGTTTACACACTTGATCTGTTTTTGATCTCTATAAATAATTTGCAACTGTTTCTTACAATCTCTTTGGTACCAATCACAATATTTATCAGCTTTTCTGCCAGATGTCCTCACCTAGAGGTAAACCAGAGAGATCATAGAGATCCTACCTAAACACTACTCTGTGTACCTCATGAGAATGCAGATGTGCATGTACATCGTCCCAATCTTTATTAAATATTTATACAACCAACAAAGTCATAGACATTAGTTTTTTTTTTTTTACTTTCAGCAGCACTTTCTTTAACAATAAATGCTACATACACAGCAGATCTTATTTTTAAGTTATTACTAACATACGTAGACCATTCAGCACAGCTCAATAGAAGCACACATTAATAACATAACATGCAAATTCTTGACACAGTACACCAACAGGTAGAGTACCTTTATTTATATCACTCACAACATATTTAAGCTTTTATATGCAAGGTTTACAAATATTTGATNGTGCATGTACATCGTCCCAATCTTTATTAAATATTTATACAACCAACAAAGTCATAGACATTAGTTTTTTTTTTTACTTTCAGCAGCACTTTCTTTAACAATAAATGCTACATACACAGCAGATCTTATTTTTAAGTTATTACTAACATACGTAGACCATTCAGCACAGCTCAATAAAAGCACACATTAATAACATAACATGCAAATTCTTGACACAGTACACTAACAGGTAGAGTACCTTTATTTATATCACTCACAACATATTTAAGCTTTTATATGCAAGGTTTACAAATATTTGATNAACAGGTAGAGTACCTTTATTTATATCACTCACAACATATTTAAGCTTTTATATGCAAGGTTTACAAATATTTGATTTAAAAATGAATTACACTTTATACAATTAATGATACTGTAGTACTGTACTTAATTGTACATTCTAAAGATCAAAACTGTACGTTCCATTCAGGATTCAACCATGCCCATAACAGTGCGGCAATACACTGGAAAAATTCATGACAAAGTACGTCAAAATACAGCAGGTGTTCTTTATCCTTGCAACTGCAAAGCGCAATAAACAAAGTAAACNTTCATGACAAAGTACGTCAAAATACAGCAGGTGTTCTTTATCCTTGCAACTGCAAAGCGCAATAAACAAAGTAAAGTAAACAGCAGAACTTAAATGCTAAGAAAATACGCAGCATATGACACAGCCACAGAGTAACTCGGCATACAGANAAAGTAAACAGCAGAACTTAAATGCTAAGAAAATACGCAGCATATGACACAGCCACAGAGTAACTCGGCATACAGAGATGAAATGCTGGTGCAGTCTCTTTCATATCTGTGTACTGTACAAAATAACAACTGAAATGCCTGTCACCAAGTTCATGGTATTGTGCACCGATACTAAACAGATTGTGTCACTGCTGCATGTCAAATTTGTGTGTCCATAGCGTACCTCCATTTCTGTCTCTAAACTCTTTTAAATTGCATTTCTTGTTTTGGTATACTTGAGAAATTTACGTTTACTGTATACCAACAAAAAAAAATTGACCAGGAAGATGATGAACGAGTTTGATTAACTTGGCTATTTTCATCTCTGTATACTTACCGCTTATTTGATACAGCAACATATGGCAAGTAAAGAAACAAGTGCACAGCTGTCAACAAGGCAAGCGAAAAAATAGCACACTCATTCACAAAGAAGCAGTGCTTGATTAAAATAAAAGGAGATGAGCACTGTATTGTACATATCACACCCACAACACATTTCTCTGTATAACAGGTACTTGGCGCACTCAAACTGTCAGATAAAAAAAAAAATAGCAACGGTACAGAAATCTTGAACTACTTAAATCTTAAGGTGTGCCAATATTTTTTTATGCTGCAAAAAGGTTCCATGCCTCTTCCCTGGACTAAACTGCACTTCCCAAATGGAGAAAAGTATTATGAGAAGATGGTTAGAAGCTTATTCGTAAGCACAGAATGCAAGTACTTTTTTAAACTGCTCTTAGCCTTTCTGCAAATCAGCCCCCCAGCGGGTCGGGTACAGAGATAATGCTCTGTCAACACAGGAACTCCCAGCTCCTACTGCTGTTGACCAGACAACAAAACTCAAATTTCATACACACAAATTCACACAGCACCACCCCCACCCCCTCCCCCCACAAGTACCAAATCTATGCTGCCTCTCAGTGCATTGATCAATCTCGGGGAGAGGGATTTCCCTAGTAATCTCCTCGAGCATGCAGCGTATCAAATCAGTACCAGCGTAAGTCCAACCACTATAGATCGGTTCACCAGAGAGAACCTTCGGTGGGGCTAAAACAATGACCTGTGCCAATACATTGTGAACTTCTGTGGCACTTGAAGTTTTTCACTACCACCCAAATTTCGAGGAGTTCCTTTAATTCAAAGCAATATGCCCATGTATAAAATTCTTTACATGCCTTAACATACCATAATTGCCCTCAATGATAGGTAGGTAGGTTTGGCTTAACGTCTTGTTGGCAATGAAATCATTAGAGTACGGCCAAGTTACTCAGACAAGCAGGAACGGGTAAGGAATCAACCATGACCTGTAGTAAGGAAACATCCTAGCATTAACGTGAAGTGATTTCGAGAAACCACGGGAAACCAAAATCAGGACGGCCGGACCCAGATTTGAACTCAGGTTCTCCCAAATCCCGGTACGAAGGTTTAACACCGTGCCACCTTGCTCGGTATCGCCCCTAATAAGTTTTGATATCAGCTCCCTTTCATGACCAGCTGGCAAGCAGTGGCGCAGAAACTGACTACATATGAAGATCACAGACTCCACTTCAAGCAAGATGCCAATCCCACTACCCAAAGTTGCAACACCAATACATGGCCTAGACTAGCTGGAGGGAGTCTTCATAATTCTCGAAATTTCAGTTTGATACTCACCTACGTAATTTATCATTAACTAGCAGTTTGTACACAACCACAAACACAATATGTTCACTAACACAAAAAAAAGTGAAACGTTTTAAGCTACCATGATAGCAACACACAGCTCATCTCCATATACTTGGCATTTTTAAGTACAAAATAATAGTGGTGGATTTTGGAGATCCCTCAAAATAGTGCAATAAAATACAGTTCAAAAATACGAGATCATCAAAATATTGTCAGTTTATGTTACCTATTCAAAACCAATAGAAAACACAAATAGCTAAAAATAAAAAATTATTTTAAAATTAAAAATGGTTACAAGTTGTGCGTGGAACACGTACAGGTACAAAGTCTGTTAAGCAAACAAGTGAGTGTGTGGTCAAGCAAGAGAGAAAGAGACAAACAGAGGCGGGAGTCAGTGCAAGCGACACTTGGCACAGTACCTGCGACAGTGGCCGTACTACCACTCGGAACAACAAGCGACTGTGTGGCCACGCTAGTCTGCCTGCCGTGAGTGGCTGCGCAGCGAGTGGCAACAAGGGGAAACTCAGTCAACTCACAACGTATCAACTGTCTCATCGACGCACACACAGCAGGCAGTGGGTGTGACACAAGGTGACACACACATACACACATGCGCACACAACACACAAACATCCATACACACCACATTTCTGGCCACGCAACTCTGCCAGTGAGTAATTTCAAACAAAATGACACTTTCTAATAATCTATTGCCTACCTAACATGCTCTAAGCTAGTCATGTATTAAAACTAAAATATTTAAATACAGTTAGAATTTACTGCCACCACTGCCTTACTTTAAAACACAAAAGTGTCACAATATCACTTTTTTCAGTCTGCATAATATTTAATAACCAGGTATACTTTGAGTGACCAATTAAACATTATTACAATAACTGCAACAGAGAGTTTACTAACCACACATTATAATGACTGCCAGGCCCAAGAAGCCAGCGTTTAATATGTTGGGTGTAGCAAAAAGTTTGTGCCAAGATACTTGCATAAAATAACTAGAACTAAAGTTAACCGAGGTAAAATAAAAATAACTGGTGTAGGGGACTGCAGTAAAACCCTTAATATTCAATGTAACCAAATTAATGCCTTCTTGCATTTCAGAGTGGGACAGGTGTCGCATGCTGACGTAGGGTGGCGTCCTGCCCCCCTGACCATTTGCCACGCCGCGCGTCCACCGCATCAACCGCACCAGTGTATCAACAGTGAACTGCGAGTGCCGACACGAGTGTAGTGCAAGTGTAGAAAGTGCAAGGCGGGGCAGCGCAACGTCAGTCAGTTATACTTTGCACTTGTACATGTATCGTCTAGTAGAGACAAGCCATTACATCTTGAACCTACAGACTACATAGCAATTTACAAGATACTGACTCAACCTCCTCTTCAAACCAGAAAATAAGAATCTCATTTTAACACAATGAAATACAACAGGAGTGAACCGAAAAGAACAGCTATCACATAAATTTGCAGTACTAGATTTTTAACAAATTGTATGATATAACACACCCTTCTTTAACTCTGCAGACGAGTAGGGTGGCCCCAGTGACAATGCTCCAGAATCACCTCTTTTCATATACTTACTATTTAAAGGGGGGGGGGGTGGTTCACTACTACCCTTATTTTATGGAAAAAGACCAATGTAGAATCTCTAGTGTCATTGAGTATATTATGTTGTGTACAATTAGTGCATTTGAGTCATGGTTGTGCAACAATTCTTTTCATGATGATTCGCAGTCTGTAACATTAAATACATCATGTACAATTAGGTTAAGTTAGGTTGACTCGTATGTTTATATACTTTTTTCCCCTTTTTTATTCATTAAGTCCATATTTTACTGTTTCTGGAGATGATATGGCGCAGAGTAAAAGAATTCTGTTGGTGTAATTCAAAGCCTGCACATGCTACTTGTTGAATACTGTTGGTTTGATAAGGAGAACCGAGGCTGTCATTCTCCCAACTCATTTGATATGTCATTAAAGCACGCATTCAACAGTAGTCTGCAAGACTAGTGTTCAGGAATCATCAACTGACAGTGCAAGTGACACAAAAAGTGGTATGGTAATGGGAGAAACACACACGTCCATCTTTTTCTGGCTTTTCTCTGGCTCTGAGCGAAGAAGGGAGAGAGAAGTTGGTGGACACATGATGTCCGGAGTGGGCTGCGTGTAAGACATGCATCTACTTGATACTACATCATCTACTCCTTCACAAGTGTTTACAATAGGCAGTGTAGTTGCTGTTGCTATTTTTGTGGGCCAGCATTTTACATGACCAATCATCATTCACTGTGTCTTGAGTAGAGCGGAGCATCTGGCAACACCGTGAGCAGTAAAGGAGACAAATGAGTAGCCTCTGATAATTCTGCAGCTCATCAGCAGCATCAGTTAGAGTTTATGATGTTGGAATCAGTGTAGTTGTAAAAATCAAACCGGACACTAGTAGAATAAGTTGCTGTGGATCATTGGACTGCAGCCAGGACAGAATCTGTTACCATACCAGTTATAGATTAGTAACTACTTGGCTCAACAGTACACGTTTTCATGTGAACAAACAGATTCCCTGATTGTCTGCATCTGACAAGGTATTTAACTTTCCAATGCTCCAGTACAACACCCCATGTGTGGCTTACGTATCTGAACCCTTGAGATTCAGAAACTAGCAGGAGATGCGACTGATTGGAGGGAAAATAGTCTGTGGGAATGACTGAAGGCTTAGAACAACAACCTATGGGGTGCAGTTATAGTATGCTAGATTTCCCTGATTTGGTACAGTAAATGTCTGTAACCCATACCATTCACCTATCCTGAGACCTTACTCTTATAACCTAAAAAACCCTACTGGCTACCACACTGAGTCAGGAACCCTATGTGCTGAAGCCCAGCCTCCAAATGAGTGTGCCCGGGACAACTAGCCAAGAAACCAAGAGTTCCAGTCTGGGAAGGATGACCAGCCCCTAGCATGACATGATGTGGTCCCACAGCCGCCTGGAGATGGCAACCCAGAACCCAGATCCTGAATGAGAGGATGCCAGCACTGATACTGGCACCGTCCATTCAGCACAGACCACAAGACCGCATTGGCGAGAACAGTCGTGGCGGGGTACTGAGGCAGCAACAGCGCCACCCTACTCCCCCTGGGTAGAGTAGCTCGGGGAGCCCCAGAGATCCAGCCCAAACCAGAGAAAGGACAAGACAACCCCAACCAGACCCTAGAAGGGGCCACACCACCACTTGGAGATGGTCACCCGAAAGTCACCGTGAGCAGCCATGGTGTTAACTGCCGAGGCCATGCACAAGCACGGCTCGGATCTTACAGGGAGACTTCCTGGAGACATCAGCCTCCATTTAGATGGCCATCACCCCGACCACAGTAGCAAAACAAGAAATTGGGGGGGAGTGAAAAAACAGAATTGTGTNCCTGCCCTCCATAGTGTTACCCCACAGAGTTACCTAGGCCTAGAGAATCTTCCTAGTGTGTGATAGAGAAAGGAATAAGTTTTAATAAAGAAAGGAATAAGTTTTAGTGTTACGCCTAAAAGAGGGTAATTTTGTGATTTATGTTTTCTTTCAGGAATAAAATAAAAAAACAAGGTATGTACAAAGCTTTTGCAGGGAAGAAATTCCCTAGCTTGTGTTCCACTCACAAATGTAAATACTGCTCGGCAGTCAGCCTGACACAGTCTCTTAAGCCAATGTGATGTTTAGCAAATAAAAAGGGCACTGCTAGGAAAGGGGAGGCCGAAATAGAGAAGAGGTGAATATAACAAACTGTAGGAGGGAAATGATATGCTTGTAAATACCTATAAATAATGTGGGAAGCGATTTCGAACTATGAGTAGCTAGAAAGTAAGAACATTATTAACATGCATAGAAAGTACCAAACTTTTAAAGTAAATAACTTAAAAAGAAATTGTGGGCCGCCAAATGTTTGTACATGAATAGAACTTAGTTCTTTGCATGCACCCAGGCCGTCTGCCACAACTGTCAGCCAGTCCCACTTGTCAGAGCAGTGAAGGACCGAAACACAGTATGTAAGTCACCATTGATCTTGAGAGGCTGGCGGGCCCGGAGAGAAAAGCAGAGAGGGGAAAGGAGCAAGTACTGGCAAAGCACCCACATAGATACAGAAGAGGGGGAGTAACAGAAGCTCATTCTAGCCATTCGAGGAACACAGAAGAGGAGGAGATACACAACTTCATGTAAAAAGATTAACCTGTGCCCGGCGAGGCGTATCAGCGTTGCATCGGAAGGGAGTCAATTGATGCATGCCGTCAAACCTAAAAGCATAATTGCTGCTGTTACATATCTCGTCTGGACCCATCCCACCGCAGCTAAAGACATGAGATGACTTGAACAAGGGTTAGTCTGCCCATAAGTGGGCGNGTTGCATCGGAAGGGAGTCAATTGATGCATGCCGTCAAACCTAAAAGCATAATTGCTGCTGTTACATGTCTCGTCTGGACCCATCCCACCGCAGCTAAAGACATGAGATGACTTGAACAAGGGTTAGTCTGCCCATAAGTGGGCGTAGATATCACTCACCCGACTGCCAATTACTGTTTTGCAACTAAGCCCAGCTCGGCTGCCACCTCCTCTTACACTCAGCCAGTTTGCACAGCTGTCACGAAGTGGGGGTAAGAAGGAGCAGTATGCCACCCTCACGTGCCCCTAACCCTCGGGACATACGCTGCACTGCTATATATTGAGTTGCAGCCCCAGAAAATACCTGTACTGTTGTTCTTCTTCAGCCATCACTTACACTTCTCTCTCTTACAAGCACTGCGATACTCCACCACTTGCAACCACTAACCAACCATCCGTTAGGGATGAGCAGCATTAGCACTTTTTCTGCATCTTCAACTCGTGTGCTAGCAGCTAGATTAGGGTAGGCAGATGTGATATGAAAGTGGCTTCAGCCAAGTTTCCAACCAGGGTCAGACAAAACCGGGATTTTTTAGTGAGCTTTGCAATGGAGACTCAAACGGGTAGAGCTTCCCCCACTGGAAAATATTGTCTGTTCTGAATAAACCCTGTTGCTCTTTATTCTGGAGTTTTGTCTGCTTATTGGAGGGGGGGTTATTCCTATTTTGCCACCGTGGCAAGTCACAGGAATATCCCTATTTTAGTACTGGCTTCTCCCTCCAAATATTTCTTGTGACTGAACAGTAGATGAATTCCTACTTCTCCTTCTACTCTTACCATTTCTGCTGTTAGTTCATCAACCTCTTGAGCTTTAAAATTCTTGTCCTTTTCAATGCTTCCTTTCCCGTTTACCATACGAGATCCTCACCATCCACTTTTGTCATCACTTCCTATTCTTCTGCAACTTCATCTTCCACCTACTCTGGGTTCAGCAACTTTTCAAAATGATCGACCCTTAGTTCTTTTTACTCTCCTTCCCAGGTATACACATAAGGAAGGGATAGGAATGTGTCGCATCCCTTTCTTCCCTTACAATAATCGTACACTTCCCTCTTGGCCTTGGTTGGCTATTGTCCTGTTGCGAGAGGGGAGGCTGCATTCATAGAAACAAAGAGGGGTGGAGAAAAGTATTGATCACACGAGCAGCTAGGAAAAAGGCAAGGTATTGAATGATAAGGGAAGGTGCTCAACCAAAAAAGAAATGGAGAGACTATGGGTTTTACCCTCAGCAGTCAGTTCATCTGCAGACTAACCTTCAGCCTTTGACATTGTTTACTTTTCAAATGAGGACAAATAAAGGCTATCGCTCTAGGACATGCTTTATGACAAAAAAGATTTTTCTCCATTATCAGTGATTATCGCTTATTCTAATTTAAATAATTTTTACATTAATGATTATTTATAATGTATGGGCAATGCTGCTGTCAGATGTGCATTTCATTTTACTGTCAACTTGTTAAGTTCTGTTGCTGTAATGGCAAACACATGGCGCCAATGACGTGGGTGTACAATAAGATTGCATGAAATGTTACTGCACAGTAAATTTTGGCTGTAAGGATATTTCGCTATAGCAATCATTTATCTCTGCATCGTCAGTTGTCATTATAGTGAGGTTTTCCTGTACCACGTACAATAACTCACACGATCGATGTCACACAGATACAAATTGTGAAAAATAATTTGTTGAAGCTGAAACATCTCAAACTGAGATGAAAAGTCAGTTTTGAGCAACATTTATTTCGCCATGAAACACTAGCAATTTCTCACCTACTAGGGGTCTGAAATCTTTGGTAGTTTCCTGTATTGCTAGTTCATTAGCTACTTGCCGTTTACAGCTCATTTGTCGACAAAGAGTTCAAAATGGCAAATCTGAACCAACACACTACCAGACACTAGTTTAGGTAATGAGCATGCTAATATCATTACTGTCTGAGCTGCCAGTACACCAGAAAATGTACTGTATTCAAACAATATTTGAAATGTACATTTCAATATTCAGATGTCTGATAAAATTTCTATATGTTTCCCCCTGTTATGAAAACACACTTAGTTACGGTTTTTTCCGGTTTACCAGTCCCCCATCTTGTCAGACTGACCAACCCACTCAGTCGCAGGCAGTTAACCGCAACCCACACATCCTTGAGGTGGTACATGATTTCCAGCTAGGACGAGGTCCCCCACGTTGAGTCCGGGCTATTGGGTACACCACTTCCCTCGAGGCTGCAGATGCTGGAGATATTCCATGTACCATCTTCTCCAGAAATGTGTTGCAGAGGTATACACCATTTTCCATTGTTTGGAGAGGCAGCAGGTTTGGTCAGTTTCTTGTGGCTCCAGTACAGTTTCCAGTGGTGTTCAAGTCAAGAAGTGACCAGGGGTTAAGACAGATACAACATGAGGGTCAGATGACATTGGTGTTAAAGGTCTTGATTTCAAAACAGCTTCAACTCGTGTACATATTATTATCAACTCTTCCAGAGTTAGTATCTATTCCTCAATAACTCGACGCACATAGTGTTTTGCCGATTTCACTGCAGCCTCCCACAATCCACCTTGATGAGGACTGGCAAGAGGCAGGAAAAGTGGATACCTATGAAATGAGAGGATGCAAAATTTTCCAAGGGCGTTAATTTCAGTAGATTCTGGAATATCCAAGTTAGCTGTCTGAAAGCATTTACAAAATTGGTCCCACAGTCAGAATACCGGGTAGCAAACAGTCCTTTTCGCAACACAAAATGTGACAGGGCTGCAATGAAGCTATCAGAAGTCAAGTCAGACACAACTTCAATGTGGCTAGCCTTTGTGACTTAACATATGAAGATTGAGATGTAAGCCTTCTGGATAGGACAGCGACATAAGCTATTAAGACGAATAAAAATGGGTCCTGCATAGTGAGCACTTGTACACTCAAAGGCTCAAGCAGGAGTGACTGTATGGTGGTAGATCGCCCATGAGAGGTGGATTATTGCTAGGCTTGCAGCGAAAACACCGAACACATTTGAAGACTGGTGCAAATCAGGCATCGAGCAGACAGAATCTTGAGATAGGAGTGATTGTAAGAGTTGGGGTGCAGCATGAAGGTATTTGGCATAATGGTGATCAACAAGAGAGCTAACAACAGGGTGATCTTTAGGCAACAGAATTGAGTGTTTAGATCCGTAATTTAGATCTGCATTGTTCAATCGGCTGGCCGCCCGCCTTGAGCACACAGTGATCATCTACAAAGGGAGGAAGACGTAACCTAGTAGAGCATGACTGTTTCCGTTTGAGATGAAGCAGATCGTCCTCGAAGCAGGCCTGTTGCACACATTTACATACAAAGAGCATAATTGCCAATCAATTTATTTATATCCACTTTTGTGAAAAATTTGGGTTGTCATCTCTAGTACAGTTCAAAACCGCATATAACTTGTGCAGTTAAGTTTGGTGTAAAAGAAGTTCTATCCTTACAGTAACGAAACAAAATGTAAAGTTGTTTGGTGCAGATTCGTTATATCCAAAAATCTGTTCGCTGCAAACAAAGTTATATCCTATCTTTATTTGTGGTGCAGAGAGAGCAATTTGGATGTTTTTCTCATTATCTGACTACTACAATCTCTAAGGTTAGTTTGTAGGTTAATGTCAGCAACTGATTTGTTGTATATATTTTGTTGTATTTCACTGTAAACATTATTCATTGAATGCTTTGGTGATGTGTGTGATGGAATATTCTGACGAGTTGTTGACAGTTGGAGATGGAAATGCAGAATCGAGGAAACAAAAGTGGAACAAAACTGACAGAGACAAAAGGAAGAAGGCTCGGTACAGTGATCCATTTGCTGCGACTAACTCATTTAAATGGAAGTCGCAGCCACGTAAACACAGCAACAAAAATGCTACGAGGTCAGTTTTCAAATGTTTTGAAGTGATAGAAACTGATGTTTTGGCAATCAGAGAAAAACTGTTTGGCAATACTAATAAAGCAGATCAAGATAACTTTATTTAGATTGTACTACTGTGCGAGCAGCCGCTAGAAGTATAACTGCAGAAACTGATTGTAAACGAAGCAGGTCTCAATCATGTGAGTTCCATGTAATAACTGTGAGTAGCAAGTCTATTTGTGTGTGTCGCCAGACTTTTGAAGCTGCTGTTAAACCGATCGGGAAAACACTAACAACTGGTGTACTGAAATGCAGTTTTGTAACAGGACAAATTGCTAAAGAGAACATTGGCGGAGACTGTGTGAGAGATAAAAACCTCAAAAATAAAAACTGCATACGGACGTTTTTAAAGTCACTGAAAGCAAGCGAAAGACATTATGGCCGTGGGAAGAGTGTACGACTTTATCTGCCTTCAGAGTTGAAGAATATACGAAAACCTACACAGAATGTAGAACAGTTTATAGGATACACCATGTGTTGCATTTTCAATGCTCTATGAAATATTTATGAAAGAATTTAATGTAAGTTTCAACAATCCTAGAGTTGATGTGTGCACGAGTTGTAAAAACATGTGCACATGTATTAAAAATGTGTATGGTGATGATATTGAAGCAATAAAAACACGGCTTCACATACACAAACATCGCAGTAAAGTATTCTACAAAACAATCACAGAAAAAAATAAAGAACCAGATACATACGTAATTGTGTTTGACTTATAGCAGTAGTACAGTCACTACCAAAAGTTCCAATTCACGTCAGGTAGAACTGTATAATTTTGGTGTTTGCGATACAACAAACAAACTAAACTATTCAAACACATGGACAGAAAATCAGTCTGAACAAGGAGCCAATGAAGTTGCTAGTGCTGTTCATCACTACCTAACAACTGTTATGCCAGTGATAGAGAGTATTGAAAATATCAAGCATGTTCTACTCATCAGTGATGGGTGCGACGGGCAAAACAAGAACAACATAATGCTGTTGATGATCCAAGGTTGGCTTTCCAGTGCCTCCCAAAACAATGCTCTTCCCTGTTAATGAACACAGCTTCCTGCCCTGCGACCGGTTGTTTGGCCAAATTCAACAAGACATTAAATCAATAGAAACTATTCTTCTCCCACAAGAATACCATGATGTTTACAGGAAGCACGTTGACGGTATATTTGTTTACCCTACAGACTGGGAAGTCAATGACTGGAAGTCGAGGTATGTGACAGCCTACAAGTCAAATGCAATACAGACAGCGAAGAGGATAACATTCACAAAAATAAATGTGAGCAAGAAGACTAGAATAGAAGTCAAAAATGAACCATACTAGTTTCATGATGTCTGCGTTTCTTCTTCCCTTCTGAAGATGTGGTGCCAGCACAAAAGTACGGTACCTCCATCAACAAATTCGGTGCAGCAGATTTCACATCTCAAGATTAGGGATGTCGGAAACTTGCTGAAAAGAAGTGGGGCTGACGTCAGAACAGACCCTGGACATAGTTTTTACAAGGAACCACAGTCAGCTTTGTCTGTTCCTGTCTGTGGGGCTGCTAAGGATCAGCATGGAGACAGTAGTTGTGCTGATATCGAACATGTAGATAATGGCTGTTGTGCGTAGTAGGTATTATTAGAAGCAAAACGTTTACTTGCAGTAGGGTGATTTGGTTTTGTGAAAAGGCAATGTTATAAATGAAACAATCTAATTATTGAAAGAGTGATATGTTATAATCTGTAATTATATTGTAAAGGCAAATTCTAGATATAGTTTATTTGAAAGTACAGTAAGTTTGTACACTTTCAGTTCATTAAAATGCATAACTCTTCCCACAATCACAAAATGTGACATTAACTGCTCCTTCAATTTTGTTGTTTACAATATTCTGTATTTGTTTTTCAAGAAAAATAAGTTTTATCTGAATTCACTGCAAAATAAGTTTTATCTTAACTCATTTCAAAATAAGTTATATCCCTTGTCATTGTTCTGTTCAAAACAAGTTATATCCAGCCATTTCCTGCAAAGTCAGTTATATCCAAAATGTTTTGATCAATACCTAGAATGTTAATCCCAATTCCAGACTCTGATACAGTAAAACCCTGTTATGAAATTCCCACTTAAGAAGTTTTCCTGCTTAATACGTTGAATAATTATACACCTTGTCTATCTGCAGATGTGTAATTTCACTCTTTTAGGAAGTTTTCCTGGTTAATAAGCTTTTTTTTCCAGTACCTCAAGGAATGTCTTTACAGAGTTTTACTGTATTATGTAAACAAGTTTGTATGGTGGTGCATATTCAGACATTTAATATAAAGACACAATGTTAAAATAATATTGTGCTGGTGGTTTTTGACCATTTCCCACATTTTTATATATGGATATAACTTGATTTGCAATTATGCTTTTCATATAGCAAATACAAAACTGTTTCAGTTCTAGTGATGACCATGATCCACTGCCCTGGTCTTGTTTCCGAAGGCACTCGACAAATCGCAAGATTTAAGCAACTATATGAATGAGCGTAGACCATGCAGGTGGTTGTCACAATATTTGCAATTCTACCAAATTATCTTGTCTCATCAACAATGCTACATGAGGAGACTTCAATTCAGGAACATCTGCAAGATTCTGAGACACGAAAGACTGAGGCCATGCGTGTGGTGAGTCAACCAGCCACTGAGGTCCATGTCATCACACACCACAGACTATGCATCATGAGCTCTTGTGAGAGTACACCACGGATAGCACAATCGGGGCTGTGTCGTTCTGTGACCGGACGTGTCTCCACGCTTCAGGGGGTGCCCATTCTTCAATTTGTGCCATACTGTTAGGAACAAAGGTTTTCAATTGATATGGTGGAGTCTTGATCCACGCCAGAGTCACACTAGAATCAGACCATGATACAGCTGATACCGTTAGATACTGGGAATGGAATTCCAAACATTAGTGGAGCAGTTTTGCCTAGAGATGTACGCTGCATAGTTCCAGTCTGGGAAGAGACACTTGCTTGAGGGGAGGCCACTCTAGACTTAGCCATGACTAGGTGGACACACACGTCTCCATTTGTATGAACATACCATAAGTATACAGCAGCAGCGTACGCCTTCTCCGAGGCATCTGAAAAACGATGAAGTTCTGCGCTAGTGACCTTGGGACATATACAACGAGGCAGTTGCAGTGATTGTACAACACTCAAGTTCTCAATGAAGTTGTTCCACGTGGTCTCTGCTTGAGGTAGCAGAGGTTCATCCCAATCCATACCTTGAGTCCGGAGCCACTGCATGAGGATCTTGGCCCAAACAACTATGGCAGACGACCAGCCCACAAGATCGTAGATCTTAGCTATTTGTGACAATACAAAACGTTTGCTTGCAGCACCACTAGTGACACAAAAATTATACGAAAAGGTATCTTTTCCTGGATTCCAGTGCAATCCAAGTACATTTACAACTAGTCCAGATGAAAACTGAAGCATTTTAAGATGTTCACAATGGTCTGGATGTAGGTTTTCCAAAACCTTATGGTGTTTATTAGACCATTTTCGCAACTCAAATCCACCAAACTGCAAGAGGTTCCTCAACTGGTCTTTCAACACGCAAGCCTCTTCCACCGTTCTGGCTCCTGCCACAATGTCATCAACAAAGATTTGGGTTTTTACGGCACTGGAGGCCAAAGGGTACAAATGACCGTCATTCAAGATGCAGCAGGGTGCGAATAGCTAAAAATGAGGACGATGACAAACCATAATTTACAGTGTTCAGTTGGTACACTGAGAAGGGCTGAAGAGGACAGTCATACCACAGAATAAGCCGATAGGGCCTATCCTCTTCATCGAATAGGCTTTGCCTGTACGTTTGCTTAATGTCGCAAGAAAATGCAACACATTAGCGGAGGATAACATCTGTGGTCACATTTTGAAGTTTGGGTCCCAGAAGGAGAATGTCATTCAGAGACAGACCATTTCAGGTTTTGGCACTGCCATCAAACCCTACATGCAGCTCCGTGGTTTAATTCTAAGTCTTCATGACACCATGATGAGGGGCGTAACACTCATTACGTTCTGACTCAACTGGATGTTCACTCAGTGATATGTAAGGTTCCATATGGCCTGAATGGACATAATCCTTCATGGAGTCTCGTTTCATGGTTTTAAAGGATGGATGATGAGCAAGCTTTCTTTCTAAGGAATGAAATCGATGCTCTGCGTGCATACGA
This sequence comes from Clitarchus hookeri, assembly GCA_002778355.1. NCBI lineage: Eukaryota > Metazoa > Arthropoda > Insecta > Phasmatodea > Phasmatidae > Clitarchus > Clitarchus hookeri. The sequence continues at coordinate 171,225 of NQII01003918.1, forward strand.
GTGTCTCCAAGCTGCTGCTTTTGGTGTAACATAGGGAGACAAACCTTGTAACGACCTGTTTCATCACGTGAATGGGTGTTCATGAAATGGCTTTCAGAGTAATCAACATCTGGTGGTTTCACGTGGGTTTGGAGAGGCTCTTCACTTTCCCAGAACCTCTTCAGAATAGATTCCAGCGTATTGTCCATCCCGACAAATATTGATACTCTCTCTTGGTTTGAAGTTTTAGACGACTGTGGCACGGGACACTCACCAAGAATAACCCAGCTGAGTTTTGATCCCAACACTACTGGTAACTGCTTACCAAGTTCCAGGCATCTAGCAATGCAACTGTGAGCTTATGCATCTGCACCAAGCAATATATCAATGGATGGTGGTTTGTCAAATAAGGATCAGCAAGAGGAAGGGAACCCAGCTGCATGCAAATACCTGAGTCTATGACTGTACGTGGCAAATCACTAGTGATTTTTGACACAACACAGTGAATGAGTAAACTCAAACTGTGGATGCACCAGCGATTGTAGACAGCAATCAACTGCTCCTATGAGACGTACTGCATTTGTAGACAGACCTGACACATGTTCTACCACCTTGTGACAAGGCAGGCACAAAACCTGAGCTTCGGATTCTGTGATAAAAGATGCTCGAGTTGCATTATCAAGAAGGCACTGCATCACATAAGGCTTGCCATCAATTCCATATATTTGTACCAATGCAGTTGCTCACAAAACTGCAGATTGGCCCTCACTAGCTGACCAACCCACAAATTCATCATGTTGAGGATCCTCATGGCTGGCAACTGGGGATTCTTCGTTCACTTCAGAATTTTGATCATTATGAAGGAGGATGTAAGGTTTTTGTTTGCACTTCATACATGCATTCACTCAGCCAATTTTGTGAAATTCCCAGAAATTTGAAACACATCCTCTTATCTCGAACTATTTTCTGNACATGCATTCACTCAGCCAATTTTGTGAAATTCCCAGAAATTTGAAACACATCCTCTTATCTCGAACTATTTTCTTTCTTTCTTCTGTTGATGCATCCAGAAACTAAGAGCACTTGTAGATGAAATGGGGTAGTTTGTCTACACAGTACACATGACCTAGATGAGCTGGATGACGATGTCATGGCAAAGACAGACTTCTGAGGTTTCCGAGAACNCTACACAGTACACATGACCTAGATGAGCTGGATGACGATGTCATGGCAAAGACAGACTTCTGAGGTTTCCGAGAACCTGTAGCTAATATGTAGTTTCGGTTGAATGGCTTGGGTCTTGTGCACTAGTTCCAACACTTCAGGAAAGATGTCTTGACCTACAGTACGAGAATTCTCAAATTTGGTACGCAGTATTATATCCAGTTTTTTCATTAATACTATCACAAGAATGGGATTGTTAATAGTGACATTATGACCTAAGACTTCCAAGGCTCAAGCCAATTCATCGAATTCACAAAATGCTGAAGTGACGGTTTGAAGAATTCACCAGAAGTAAGTCAAGAACCCGATTTATGTACATTGAGGTCAATTTCCTATTGTTTTGGTAGTGTGAAGTTAGTAATTCCCATGCTACAGTATAGTTTTCACTGGTAACAGTTGGAATGCTTCACCCTTAAGGCATCCAGTAAGATGTTGAAATTTCTCCACATCTGCCAAGGCATGATTTTCATGAATGGTAGCACTTTATTATTGAGAAAATGTGGATCAGTCTTCCCACTGTCCAGAGAACATCAGCAGGTTTAGTTTTGGTTACCTTACATTCATGTGTGATAAAACTGCAGTCGGGACCATTTGCTCGACATTGTCTGCAAGGAGGGTGGTTATTTGAGTGCTGATATCGGACAATAGAGAATTAAAATTACTATGAAGTTTCAGGAAACGCTTCCACATAGTCTTTAGGCATTTTTCCTTGTTGCAGAAACAGATCAAACAAGAAATTTGAGGCTGTATATATTTTACCAACCTGATCGGAAAGTGCACATAGTTCGTGCACTGTAGCTAACGTCACTTCAAAAACATAGCAAAGAGTTCACACCTTTTGCATTATGTGCGTGACCTTAGATTCTTGCAGCATAAGCTTCAACGAAAATTAGAATTTGATTTTGCGGAAGGAAAAAAAACAATAAACTGATGTGACAAGTTGTACTAAATGAGGTTAACTGGTAATTATCTTTCCCTTCAGTACCAGTTTACGACTCGTGGAATAAGGTTATAAAATGACATAACAAAAAAAAAAAAAAAAAAATTCAGATGTTTCCATACATTCCAGGCCACACTGATAACGTATAACTGGGTCAGCACTGCTATAGGTTGCAATATTATGATGTAAACAAACACAGATGAGTCGGATACTACACACAAACGCAGTTCAGCGCATAATTCCATCATTTCACTTCAGGTATGAACTGGAGACATGTATAGTCCTTTCCTTGATGGGATGTGGGGCGGTGCGCATAGAATTTTGTTCTACCCGTGACAAGACTGAGACAAAGAATCCAGACAATGGCGATGCGAACGACGCTGCTTCAAAGTTTCATAACACGTGAAAAATGAGACAGATCGACGAACGTTGTTAAAACGCAACTCCGAGATATCACAGGCGCTGAATCCGGCCCGGGAGGACCATAAATGTTATGAAAACACACTTCATTACAGTTTTTCCAGAGGACCACGCGCGTTCAGAGTTTTACCGGTCCGCTATTTTGTCAGACTGACCAACGCACTCAGTCGTAGGCAGTACACGAGTCAAGTTCACTCATAACACGACATCACCAAAAAAATATAAAACTTAGAAGTCCCAAACACACACTGCTGTTTTACGTGTGTCATGATTTCCAACTATCAGTAACTAATTAACTTATTAAATACAAACTATACATTTGACTATTTCAAAGAGACAAAGGTGTCTTTCTTCATGTGATCTCAACATACAAAATTTCCAGGTATAATAATAATCTTATGTAATTAATAATTCTGCTATACTCAGTTGGCTGGTAGTTAAAAAAACTCATCTAAAAATTAATTACAATGATTTACTTGTGATTGTGTTTTGATTTTGTTCTCAGTCCCACTTCTCAGGTGAAATGTTAATGTTAATAGGCTACATATTTGGTTTGCCAACATCAATAAATGTTTGACAATTTATAGAAAGCTTATTATCTTATTAACTGATCCTTTAACTTGGCACACACATTAACACAATCCTTTTTATCTTTTATTTCATTGTTATTTATGTCTGTACAGTATTTTAATTGTTTTTTTTTATCTGTTTGTATTTGATTGTTTTTTAGTCTTAGGGATGTCAATAAATGCCTCCAAAGAATACTTGTTTCAAAATTATTATCCAATCATAAAAACAATAACATGAGTTTCATGTAATATAATTTTTCAGCCATGGATTTTACAAAATCATCACATAACATACAAAGAGTAACTATTGTTTTTTTGCAACAGAGTCCACTTTTGGCTTTACTAGAATGAAAGATACCAATGTTTCAACTAAACTTATTGTAATGGGGAGCTGGAAATTGAGCAGTTAATGCAAAATAAAGAATATACATAAATACTATTATGAAGAAATCTACAACTATTTAATTAAACTATCCACATTTATAAGAAACTTAATAATAATTTTAAAGATAGTGAATGAAGAGTTATACAAAGCCTTTACCGTTTAGCTACAGAAAGTCTCAGTTTACAAAGAAGGTAGGGTGTAACAATTCTGTTTGCCAAATATTTTAACTATTATTTGTGCCTTCTATGCTAAGAATTAAGTTTATATAAAATTTTACATACAATAAAGCCCTTTTAAGAACTTTTCTTTTAAGAAGGTAAGCAACCAGTCTATAAACACCAAAGTACTTTTCCCCTCTTAAGTAGTTTTGCGGGTTAATAAGTCAAAATTTTTCAGTCCCTTCAGAAATTTCTTAAGAAAGTTTTATTGTAATCCTACATGTAAGTTTTTTTTTACGCATGTGTTTATGATAGTAGTGTAATGTACGTATTGCAGATATGCATACACATATTTATGTGTATGCATATGTTCAAGCGTACGTATATATGCAAGTGAGTATATACGTATGTATACTTCATGTATGTGTGTGCGTGCTAGACATAAATGTACTTAAATACCACTTATGTATGACAGTGCATATGTATTTATTTATTTAAGTATAGTAGTTTACCTACTACGTCTGATACCCTGGATAAAATACAAAAGAAAATTAACAAGTTGAGGCCTTACAAACTGTTCTAAATAAGATTTAGTGTTAGAAAACTGTACAAAATATAAGAATAATGAAAGTAAAATAAAAATGATTTTCTAATCTATACCATTTTCATAATTTCCACACACTCCTCTAACAGATAAACTAATTTTTTAAAACAGAAAAACGGCAGAAAAACTATAATAAACACGAGACAGGGGAAAAGTGAGAAGAGACAGGACAGAAACTGCCACCTACCTGGTATGGGGACGGGACTGGAACCACGGCTTATGAGAGGGGAAGAACCGCCGCCAGGGGCAGCTTTCGGGCTGGAACTGCGGGACAAGCGGCAAGGTGTCCCAGGAGGAGTGACTCCGTTTCCGTTGGCTCGACTCTCCCCTATGGCTTTGACCAGTTCCTTCACTGACACCCCTGCCAGCTCGGGTGGCAAGTCCCTGCACACGTTCACCACAGCACGGTGTAAGGCCGCTAAGTCCAACTCAATCACACACATGCACACATTCACCACAACACGGTGTGAGGCCGCTAAGTCCAACTCAAACGCACACATAACCACAAACACCACAACACGGTGTGAGGCTGCTAAGTCCAACTCAAACGCACACATGCACACGTTCACCACAACACGGTGTGAGGCCGCTAAGTCCAACTCAATCACACACATGCACACATTCACCACAACACGGTGTGAGGCCGCTAAGTCCAACTCAATCACACACATGCACACATTCACCACAACACGGTGTGACGCCGCTAAGTCCAACTCAATCACACACATACACACATTCACCACAACACGGTGTGAGGCCGCTAAGTCCAACTCAATCACACACATGCACACATTCACCACAACGCGGTGTGAGGCCGCTAAGTCCAACTCAATCACACACATGCACACATTCACCACAACACGGTGTGAGGCCGCTAAGTCCAACTCAATCGCACACATGCACACAATCACCACAACACGGTGTGAGGCCGCTAAGTCCAACTCAATCACACACATGCACACATTCACCACAACACGGTGTGAGGCCGCTAAGTCCAACTCAATCACACACATGCACACATTCACCACAACACGGTGTGAGGCCGCTAAGTCCAACTCAATCACACACATGCACACATTCACCACAACACGGTGTGAGGCCGCTAAGTCCAACTCAATCACACACATGCACACATTCACCACAACACGGTGTGAGGCCGCTAAGTCCAACTCAATCACACACATGCACACATTCACCACAACACGGTGTGAGGCCGCTAAGTCCAACTCAATCACACACCTTTCAAATGTATTGTTTCACATCATGGTAGAAGTCCGACTAATGTGGCAAACAAATCAATTCAAATTCTTCCAATAAAAATACTTTTACCATAATTTATTTTAATAGTAGTAAAATTAAAAAAAGAAAAAAAACTCTTACATCTCATATTGTACACTTACATAAATATTAAAAATATGATCCATTCGAATTTTAATCTGTTGCTGAAGTTATTTTTATTTAACTTATGCTAAAAATAATATCATAAAATAATTAAGACAATAATTTTCACAATTTTCCTGTCTTTAATTTTTTCAGAGTTCGGTTTATTTACTTGTATGTTCCAAAAACACTAACATTGTTATTTTGAGAAGTAATTATAAAAAAACTGGGAACACAATTCTTTTATTCACTGGAAAACTACATCAGATGTGGTAAGGACAAGTTGAGCAAAATGTAAAATAACCAATTAATTGCTTTCCAACATCTGCAAGAGGTTTTAGAATTTTGTTAGTTATTTCAGCAATGTCACGCGTCACTATATCCACAACCACATCGGTGATGAGCAAACAAAATGGTTATTCAATTTTCATTTGTTGTTCCGGGGATGATACTTAAATAAATGAGAGGGTGATTTGGTGGGAGTTAATGTAACTGTCCTTGTTTCAGAGATACATACTTACGAAGTTTCTAGACTACAGTAAATGGAATAGCATTGATCATCTTTGCATTAGAGCTACACCATTTACTGAATGTCACAGTTGAGTGCCCTACAACTTACAGACTAGCTCACTGGCCTAGCCAGTCAAACGGTGCGACCCCGCAAACATGTTAAAAAAAATATGTGTCTTCCTTCTTTGTGTGTGCGCCTGTTGGCAAGTAGCAGACTGTGAATATTTTTGCTTCTGTCCTTTTTTATATATTATTCACACTAATATAATGAATAGACTTGACTGCAGCTTTGGTGCAGTCACCGACACCTCAGCCAATGAAGCCACTTTGACAGTCTGGGTGCAAGCAACCTTTGTTAGCAGTTGAAAACTGGTGATTGTGTTGTCTGGAATACAAGACCTTATTAAACCTTTAAACTATTGAAGTATTTCATAACATAATACTCTTATAACGTGACAAATTTATTGTATAGTGTTGGATATATGCAGTGTGACATGGAACTTTTTGTACTGAATGTCAATTTGAATTCCACGCCAGTCTGCAATATTGGATGAACAACCAGTCCTCAAAACATGGAGTCGGAAAGATGATTTTTGTATCGCATCGCTAACATTTTCTGGTCCTCCGGCCTGGATTATTACAGTTTTAAACAATGTAATGCATGGCGAGTTACGCCCAACATTCATGAACTACCAGTTACAGTTCAAAAATTGTCAATTCAGTTTGGAAATTGAAAACTGAAAACGTATTTACATACGGCACCTGACTGCCTAAATTCGTATTTTCCAGTTGCCTGTTTTTTTATAAACGGCCGGATCGGTAAACATACATGGCAATTTCACTTGTGTGAGCGAGCAAAAACGTATTACTTGTGTTGCGAAATTCGAACACCTAATGGAATTTTTAACTAACTGTAAAGGCCTAACCTGCAAACCAAGGCCGCAAGATCGCTTCAGCTACGCCTGAACTGCAATATGTAATTTTTAACTTCCTTTTAGCTAAAGCCACTGAAGCAAGGGAGTTATATGAAGCATCAAGCAACAATGAATCAAAGTTAGAAGATTTTTAATTACTGTTTGACGAAGTAAATGGAAGAAAAAATTAATTACTGGCTAATTTCTTTGCGCCAACCCACCGGCAGAGGTAGCTATAAACATGGACAAAGTGAAGCAACAATTTGCTACATATAAATCTGTATTTAGCCAACTATGCAATATTTACAACAAGCAAAAGTTAAAAAGGGCAGAAGTCACATCCAATAGCATGAATGATAATGATTCTAACAAGTGTGTGTTCAATCAAGTACCGGTATTGCCAACTTTGCCATTGCCAACTTTTAGCGGTAATAGGGCTGAGTGTACTGGTTTCGACAAATTGTTTAATTCAATGGTCGGCGACGCCCCACATTTAACCAAAGTGCAGAAAATTAATTATTTACTAGGTTACCTGAAGGACGAAGCTAGTGATTTGGTAAGTAATATAACAGTCACTGATAAAAATTACACTGTGATGTGAGAAATTTTGGAAAGAAAATTTAGAAACCTGCGAATCACTGCCACAGTTCACGTTCAGAAGATTTTGCATCTTCGAGCTGTGGACAGCTGCAAAGAAGGGGCAGTTACAAAATTCATAACTGGGGTACAGGAGAACCTAAATGCCTTAAAGGCAAACAATTTTCTGGTGGATGAATGGGATTTTCTGCTTTTCAACATACTATTAGAGAAACTGGGTGCACGGGACAGGCCTTTGAGATGTAGCAAGATTATGACAGACCAACGTACACACACATATAACAAATTTCTCAAAAGAAAGGCTATTGCAGAGGAGCATGTCCAACTAATTGCAGTAAAGGGACAGGTGAACACTCAGCACCAGAAGACTGCAGGCAACACAATATCCTTCAGTGCTCACAAATTCCGGCCAGGGAATGCAACGAACACCTCTCAGCGTCCAGCCAGTCACCCCAAGACACCTCTAGTATCAGTTCAGGACGTAGGTGAAAAACAAAAAGTGTCCAGAATGTGATGGTAACCATGCTTCGCACAAATGTCAGACATTTCTGTCGAAGTCATCACGAGAAAGGCGAAAACTGTGTCAAGGATAACAGGTTGTGCTTAAATTGTCTATGAGCNATTTCTGTCGAAGTCATCACGAGAAAGGCGAAAACTGTGTCAAGGATAACAGGTTGTGCTTAAATTGTCTATGAGCAAACCATGTAGCATGAAATGAAGGAGAAGCCCCTTGAATAGCAGACCTCGCTCTCCCCGAGGAGTCAAATCCAACAGGCATGCCTCTAAACTTACTTTCCTGGAGAGCCCTGGCGCTCCACACGACCTTCCTCGCCCTTCAGCCACTTCTGGAGGGCAGTGAACTTGTTGCACTCCTTGTCACGCTCCCGCGCTCTCTCCCTCTGCGGCTGGTGGGGAGGCAGGGTTCTGGGCGACGTGTCCCGCCTCTCCCCTGGCTGCAGGCTGTCCGCACTGCACTTGGTGATGGCGCTAGATGTTGCTACTANGGCGACGTGTCCCGCCTCTCCCCTGGCTGCAGGCTGTCCGCACTGCACTTGGTGATGGCGCTAGATGTTGCTACTGCACACACATGAAACAGCATATTTCAAACAGGCCTCTATGAAAACACAGGTACGCATACTTAACAAAACCACCTACCTAAGTACAGTAGAATCTCAATCACAAAGTACACAAAGGNGAAAACACAGGTACGCATACTTAACAAAACCACCTACCTAAGTACAGTAGAATCTCAATCACAAAGTACACAAAGGGACTTTTAATTTTTATAATTAATACTAAAAAAATACTTTAAGTATTTAATGAAATTACATCTGCCAGGGATTTGAAATATTTACTTTAAAGTGAAGTATTTTAAATTGATATTTTGCTGTAACCCCCATTTAACTCCATCAACACCTGATACATGGCTGAAATCAGAAAGAGTTCTCTCACGTAGTCAATACTGCTAGCAGTTATACCTCTCTCTATTTGTAATATTATACGTTTATGTTTTACTGCAATTCATACTTTCAATAAATAAACTATCATCTCATTTTTGTCAATTATGGAATATTTGNACGTTTATGTTTTACTGCAATTCATACTTTCAATAAATAAACTATCATCTCATTTTTGTCAATTATGGAATATTTGGTCACTATGTTTTAGTCAGAAGTATTTGACGTTCAATATTTTTCAACTGGACACACATTACATGTTTCATTGCAGCACACACACTTTTAAAAACCAAATAAAAATTAAAACTGATTTCTTATCAGAAAAATACACATGGGAGTATTAATGTACGTATGACATAATTATGCTAAATAACATAAATATCCCAATAATTTGAGAAAAGTTAAAATCTGTGGGACACATTTTCTATATGTCCTACATACAAATAAACAATGAAATATTTTTAAAATTGTTAACAAATTTCTAGTGAGTACCTAATTACCAAAAGTAGTCGTGTTTACAGTAAACACACAAATGGTAATCAAATACAGTAACGTTGTTAACTGACAAATAACAATGCAATTTACGTTAAAACTTTTTATCTGTCTACTGTTGCAGGCAGGTCTAACAATTATACTAGCCAGCATGGTAAATTGTTGTTTTTTTATGGACTCATAAGAAATGTTAAAAAAATATTTTAGAAAGATGATGATGACATTGCTTATGCTTAAAATACCTGTTTCAGGTATATGGTCGCATGCCTAGTATCACACCATGTGTGGTATATAATGCCAACTCTTACTCAACTATGTATACAAAACACAAAATATTATACTTCAAATTACACTATAAGATATGGCATTACTTTGTACAATTCACTTCTGATGATACAGTACTAAAGACATGTTTGTGTTTGTTTTCACATGTACACATTTCCAGTCACTGACCTTTTTCTAAGGTTGATTTCAAAAATGCTTAATTAACCAAAAACAAGCTTTACTCCTCTTCTCATTTTTGATTGAGACTTGAGATGTGCATGGTACTGCTAAAATCACAAAATTTTCTTTCTGATATTTTTTATTGTATGGTTAAATTCTTTAGTTATTCTTTTATAGATAACTAACGGCTATGTAATAATTAGCACATACATAAATTGTTTCTGGGTTGTATTTTCATAATTTTTTTTGTTAATAATATGCATTGTGTATGTAAGTTACTTCTCTTATCACACTTGTCATACAATTAATTTGTATGCACATGTTTATATAACATATTTTACGTATTACTTAACTTGCTCCATCTGCAGCATATAACACAATAACTGGAGTGCAAAAAACAATCAAATGAATTGCATTTACCAGTAAGAATCAATTAAATCAAATGATAGAAGAAATTTGATATAAAAAAAGGATGTGGGAACTANAATTGCATTTACCAGTAAGAATCAATTAAATCAAATGATAGAAGAAATTTGATATAAAAAAAGGATGTGGGAACTAAAACAAATTATCAAAGAACTGCAGGAAACTAGAACACAATTTATAAATGTAATCACATAATTGAGTACAAATATAAAGAGCAAATAAAATACTGGAGAAAATATCTCAGTTATGATGAACAAGTGAATATTTGATTGACATAGGGCAGATATCAATTAAAACATCCTGTATAAACAGGTTATATAGTAATTTTCTTGCGCTTCTATTTGCCAGTTGACCATTTTTTTAACTCATCAATGCTTTAACTTCAGTCCAACATTTAACCGCTAACTAGGTTACTAAAAACAAAAAGATATGGCAAAGAAATTCACATCATAATAAGCACAGCTATACCAGTTGTATTCCAATGGAATATGGTACTGTACTTACAAAATATTTACTCGTAATTATTACAAATTCACAGAAAAATACAGTAAAACCCATTTTTTGCACCCCTTAACTTTACAAGTTCCTGCACTTTACACCTACTTTATTTGGTCTCATTTACTAGTTTTACAACAAATATTTCCCCCTTTTTTACAATTTCCTGCATTTTACAATAATTTTTCCTGGTCCCCTGAAGAGTGTAAAAAATGGGTTACACTGTAATATACATTTCATGTCACTTCTTCACATATTGTCTTGCAACTATCTCCACAACAACCTTCCCGATACCTTTCGGTTGCTGCTGTTCGAAAAACCCAAACACAAAGGGGTTGGTACTGCTGCTGCTCTCTGCTGTGTCTGGCTGGGGAGTTTCTTTCCTCGGTGCGGCTGGACTGCCAAAATTGAATGGCGACCCTTCTCCCCCACCGAATGGAGAAAGGTTTGTGTTCTGGGAGAAGTCAAAGCCCTTCTTCACAGGCGGAAATATGCTCTCCGTCACTTGGGTCTGCGTGTCTGAAGAAAACTCTGAAAACAAAAACTACTGNTCTTCACAGGCGGAAATATGCTCTCCGTCACTTGGGTCTGCGTGTCTGAAGAAAACTCTGAAAACAAAAACTACTGTTTAAACCTTAAAAAACACAAACAAACAAGACTAGAGAATGAAGATTTGTGAGCACCCTTTTTTGAAATAACCATTAAAATGTTTCTGTTAGCCACAGAACACAGACAAGCCTCTGAAGGTGCCTTTCCACCCGAACTAATNAAATAACCATTAAAATGTTTCTGTTAGCCACAGAACACAGACAAGCCTCTGAAGGTGCCTTTCCACCCGAACTAATGCTTCATTTGTTAGGTAACTCTCTTGAGATCCACAAGCTCATCCCTTCATTTGAAGTTCTACCTCTCTGAAGTTACACCCATTTCAAACACATGATGGAAAAGTATAATTATGATACAATTTAAATTATGCACATTCCAGACGAAAACACATTGTATTCAGATGAGATGCCAAAAAAGGTGTATACATTGTAAAATTTATTTATTATATAAAGAGATATTGGCAACATAATAATAATAATAATAATAATAATAATAATAATAACAAAAACAATAATTAAGAGAAGCACTTTTAACATAAATTATTTTATTCATAAATTGACAGTATGAATGTTACTCCAATGTTGATGTACATAAAATCGTTGCTCAATAAGAACACTGTAGACCCTGTCCAGTGTCGCCCCCTGGCCAACCTATCCAGTGTCGCCCCCTGGCCAACCTATCCAGTGTCGCCCCCTGGCCAACCTATCCAGTGTCGCCCCCTGGCCAACCTATCCAGTGTCACCCCCTGGTCAAGACTGAATCCCAAGCCCTCACAAGACCTACCCCCTATGATTACCAGCTGAACTTCCAAGCAAAAAGAAGTCATACCGCAAATCCTAAGAGCAAAAGAACAACCTGTGCACCGAGGGATATGAAGAGTTAAATTGCAGATATACTGTATGTACCTGTTTATGAAATGAAGACTTAGATATTGAACTTGATGATTTGGGTGATACTTAAGGTGAAAGACACTTCCAATGACTAGAGGAATGACCAACTCTCACCAACCACAAAGCATGAATGTCTCTTAAACTTCAAAACAGGAGGACGGTGTTTAAATAATTCCTATACCTGCTGCATAGTTTCTGCCGATGTGCAGCTCACTAGAGCCAGCTTAGAGAGCAACAATGATATCCAGGGGAGATTAAGAAGGGGGGCGAGGGGATCCGCCCCGGGTGCCACACCTGACATGAAAATTGTTTCTTTATTTCAGATTTTTTTTAAAATTTTAAACATAACTTAAAATAATAAATTTAACTATTGTATACTGTGTAAACAGTCGTTGGCAGTCATAAATAAACACATAGCGAGCAACCTTCAGAAATAACAATTGGTGCGTGCACTTATGTACACGCTTTAGAAATTATACTTCTTTGGAGTGACTAAAATAAAATTTTATTACGTATGCAAATAATTTATGTAAGTAGGAAAACAATAAAATGACCGAAGTAAGACATTTAATACAAATAATCAAGGTTTGATTAAAAAACCTAATTNCAACAATGATATCCAGGGGAGATTAAGAAGGGGGGCGAGGGGATCCGCCCCGGGTGCCACACCTGACATGAAAATTGTTTCTTTATTTCAGATTTTTTTTAAAATTTTAAACATAACTTAAAATAATAAATTTAACTATTGTATACTGTGTAAACAGTCGTTGGCAGTCATAAATAAACACATAGCGAGCAACCTTCAGAAATAACAATTGGTGCGTGCACTTATGTACACGCTTTAGAAATTATACTTCTTTGGAGTGACTAAAATAAAATTTTATTACGTATGCAAATAATTTATGTAAGTAGGAAAACAATAAAATGACCGAAGTAAGACATTTAATACAAATAATCAAGGTTTGATTAAAAAACCTAATTAAATTTAAATAATTTTTATTTTTATGCAGTTTAAAAAATATTAAAATATTCATTGTCATATAAAACTGAGTCAAATATATTTAAATTAAATTAATCTATTTCCATTGGTTCTTCTGATGGTGATTGAATGGGTATGTGAGTTACAAGCGGTTTGTGATAACTGAAATATGATACAAATAGTCTTGTAGAAACATTATGCCAAAAACCCTTAAATACATCATCAATGGTGGTGCCATGTCGTGTTGTAGAAACTGTAGTGCCATTATTCATGGATAGATATAAATCCTCGTGCAAATAGTTGATAAGTAGACTAGAATTTTCTAAGCTGAAATTGACGATAAAGTCTACACTTAACTTTCACTGTCGAATTTCGTTACACTGTGCGCGCGCAACTTCCAATGCACACTAAACTTTTACCCTCAACGCACCAAAAGAAGTATAACTTCAAAAAACAAACCCTAAAAAGTGTTAATTTCTGAATGGTGGTACGATTTAGCAGCAGTCATAGCAAACAAATTAAGAAACCTTCGCACTCAGTTCGTTGTAACTAGATTAGAGTGCGCTGAGCTTGCCCGTAAAAGTATTGATCATTTAGTATTGTAAGAGGTGTTTCAGAAATATTACAATAGTGAGATTTCAGAGGTTACATTGAATTTTTACAAGGACGTATGTAACAGTTTGTAAAACTTCCATTAATGATTCCCTTGTTAAGGATGATGCGTGATGCGTAGTACACTATTTCTTTTTTGCTGCAACCTCGTATTATCACTGTACCCCAGAAGAGATACAAACCCAGACCGGCCGCCACCCAGACCAGAATGCACCCTCTCACCAAGCCGATGCCCCCCTCCTTCCAATGTGTATGGAGAGCGTCTTGCATCCATCTGATGCTACGATCTATGTCAACAAGATTTCGAATTTACTGGACTCAAACCATTTTGAAAACCATCTGGGATATTCTTCAACATTCAACATATTTTTTTTGGACTACAAAAGGGGTTGTATTTAGTCTTGAGGAGACAGAAAGGATAGGCACCATAACATAAGATATTAACTTGGCAGAAGTCATATCCTGCCATGTTTTATAGGGGCTTTATTATGGGGCAATTATAGGGAAAATATTTTAAAGAAGTGTGTTTATAATCAGTAAATTTTTGAAACGTTGCAATATTTGGGCTAAGTTTGTTATGCTCTGTGAGGCCATAATGAATGTAACTTTATATAATTTAATCATTATAAACACTTTCAATGTTAAGTCTTTTAAAGCGCTATTTTGGCTGTTTGTAATCTTTATTATGGTTGTATTTTTTATATTGCGCATTTTATATAAAAAAAAATAAAAAGAATAAGCCCACATATAAATGAAATAAAACAAACTGTCTGTTGATCATTTCTTACAATTTTGGGGATTAAATACTTGATATTCGTATCTTCTGTATCAGGGGATGGTTGACCTTTTCGCAATATTTTGCAGCTGCATTATGTATTTGTACTCCAATTGAAACTCTGCCGATTGAAAGATTTTCGTAAATCTCATTTGTGATCAAATGAGTTGTATGGAAGGTAAGGGAGTAGAACATCATTGTCATGGAGTGGTTGGGTTTCCTGCGGGTGCTCCCACTCTGTGTCTATATATATATATATATATATATTCACAGAGTGGAAGCACCTGCTATGTATAANCAACAATGATATCCAGGGGAGATTAAGAAGGGGGGCGAGGGGATCCGCCCCGGGTGCCACACCTGACATGAAAATCGTTTCTTTATTTCAGATTTTTTTTTTAATTTTAAACATAACTTAAAATAATAAATTTAACTATTGTATACTGTGTAAACAGTCGTTGGCAGTCATAAATAAACACATAGCGAGCAACCTTCAGAAATAAAAATTGGTGCGTGCACTTATGTACACGCTTTAGAAATTATACTTCTTTGGAGTGACTAAAATAAAATTTTATTACGTATGCAAATAACTTATGTAAGTAGGAAAACAATAAAATGACCGAAGAAAGACATTTAATACAAATAATCAAGGTTTGATTAAAAAACCTAATTAAATTTAAATAATTTTTATTTTTATACAGTTTAAAAAATATTAAAATATCCATTGTCATATAAAACTGAGTCAAATATATTTAAATTAAATTAATCTATTTCCATTGGTTCTTCTGATGGTGATTGAATGGGTATGTGAGTTACAAGCGGTTTGTGATAACTGAAATATGATACAAATAGTCTTGTAGAAACATTATGCCAAAAACCCTTAAATACATCATCAATGGTGGTGCCATGTCGTGTTGTAGAAACTGTAGTGCCATTATTCATGGATAGATATAAATCCTCATGCAAATAGTTGATAAGTAGACTAGAATTTTCTAAGCTGAAATTGACGATAAAGTCTACACTTAACGTTCACTGTTGAATTTCGTTACACTGTGCGCGCGCAACTTCCAATGCACACTAAACTTTTACCCTCAACGCACCAAAAGAAGTATAACTTCAAAAAACAAACCCTAAAAAGTATTAATTTCTGAATGGTGGTACGATTTAGTAGCAGTCATAGCAAACAAATTAAGAAACCTTCGTGCTCAGTTCATTGTAACTAGATAGTGTGCGCGTTGAGCTTGCCCGTAAAAGTATTGATCATTTAGTATTGTAAGAGGTGTTTCAGAACTATTACAATAGTGAGATTTCTGAGGTTACATTGAATTTTTACAAGGACGTATGTAACAGTTTGTAAAACTTCCATAAATGATTCCCTTGTTAAGGATGATGCGTGATGCGTAGTACACTATTTCTTTTTTGCTGCAACCTCTTATTATCACTGTACCCCAGAAGAGATACAAACCCAGACCGGCCGCCACCCAGACCAGCATTCCACCTACTGAGACGCGGCGGGCGCCTGGAGAGCAGAATGCACCTCCTCACCAAGCCNTGTTGCTACGATCTATGTCACCAAGATTTTGAATTTACTGGACTCAAACCATTTCGAAAATCATCTGGGATATTCTTCAACATTCAACGTTTTTTTTGGACTACAAAATGGATGCCCTTTTGAAACAAAGTCGGTACCCCTGATAGGGGGGGGGGGGGCATTTATGTTTTACGGCTCTTGAAAACACAGTTTTCGACAGATTGTGGTGGGATTTGAGGGAGGGCTGTTGTCTTTGGACATTCCCTCGCCATTGGGTCAGTTATGCTCTATTGGAAGAATGTCTGTACCCCAGGAGGGAGGGAGGAATTTAAGTTTTTCGGCTCTTGAAGCCACAGTTTTCAGTCGATTTCGGTGGGATTTGAGGGAGGGCTGGGAATAACAGTTTTTGTGTCCGGTAGCTATGGGATTTGAGGAAGGGAACTTGGTTAAATCCTCTTGGATCCTTGGTTTGGGCGATTGAAGCAGAGATGATATAGAACGTGACTGAGATTGCATGTATCATTGTGACAAGTGATGTGGCTGGGCTACTTTTTAGCCTCGGCTGATACAGAACGTGCCTAATTAGTCTTGAGGAGACAGAAAGGACAGGCACCATAACATAAGATATTAACTAGGCAAAGGTCATATTCTGCCATGTTTTATAGGGGCTTTATTATGGGGCATTTTATCATGCTTGTATTTTTTATATTGTGCATTTTATATGAAAAAAAAGAAAAAGAATAAGCCCACATATAAATGAAATAAAACAAACTGTCTGTTGATCATTTCTCACAATTTTGGGGATTAAATACTTGATATTCGTATCTTCTGTATCAGGGGATGGGGTTCACCTTTTCACAATATTTTGCGACTGCATTATGTATTTGTACTCTAATTGAAACTCTGCCGATTGAAAGATTTTGGTAAAACTCATTTGTGATCAAATGAGTTGTGTGGAAGGTAACGGAGTATAACATCATTGCCATGGAGTGGTTGGGTTTCCTGCGGGTGCTCCCACTCTGTCTCTATATATATATATATATTCACAGAGTGGAAGCACCTGCTATGTATAAATATATATAAACCTATATATATATATATATACATACACACACATGTAAAGGATGATTCACAGCACCTGTATCACCCCTTTTTCTCAGAAACATCGGAAACAACAAGACACCGGGGGTTCGCGACAAAAGTGTGATAACTATATATACCCTATATGAAGCATTGATTGGTAGTAACCCCATTCCCCCGAACATACCGGAAGTGAGGCTATAGAGGGGGAGTGGTTAGCTTTGAAATTGCAATNTAACTCATAAATTTTTAATTGTAGTTATAATATTTTCAGAAAAAAGAACTAAACAAAATAGACCCAACAGATTTCAGCAAAGAAAAAGAACAGGTAGCAGATGCAATGTCTGGATAAATTTTGAAGTATACGACAATGATGAAACCTTCCACTAGTGCCCTAGAAAGGAGTGAAGAAGATAATGAGCTCAATGAGTGTGAAAGTGATCGCAAAATACAAGAAGCATATCCGAAAGACAATGAAGATGGAAGTAAACAAAGTATGGAGTATTGCAATTTACCTTCCGGAAAAAAGGGAACTTGTGAAGATGGAGCCAAGGAAGCTACCACCATAACAGCCACAAATTGAGGATTCGAGTGAAGATAGGTGGAAGGATGGATTTTCAGTGTCTTCTGATGTCGCTTCATGGCCAGTCCCAGTTGCAGATAACTTGAGGGTTGACATAATTAAGAGAGGAAGTGAACCCTACTAAAATATCAGTGGACCTTTCAGTGTAATTCAAAGACAAGACAAATGACTACTGCACAGTTGTATTAAGTTCTACCCAATGGTGACACTGGATACGAGAGGATCAGCTCAAATTTCACTATCTGCTGTGTGTGATTTCTCTTTTTTCAGTTTGTAACCTTGCTTTCTGGTGCAATNGGATCAGCTCAAATTTCACTATCTGCTGTGTGTGATTTCTCTTTTTTCAGTTTGTAACCTTGCTTTCTGGTGCAATGTCTTCAAAGAAATTAATCTTACACAAAAATTTTTGCAAACAGCTGGACTCAGCCTTGGAAGGTGTGTTTTAAAGTTAAAATTTTTACTGCTGCTTCTTCAAAATCAGCATTAACGAAATTGTGGGTAGGTCCATAGACTTCAGAACAACAAAATGTGAGGAGATGGGCATTTCTACAGAGAGAAGAGGAAGAGTGAAGTTTATAAAATCTATGCCAGAAGAAATGTCTGCAGATGCTGGTCTCACATTACCAGAAGAATAAAGGTAAGAAGAGTTATGTTTGAATGCCTCAATTGCTTTAGTAGGGAACTTAGGACTCTCTGTGCAGCAACAAATCAGATTCATTCTACATTTGCTATTCTTGAATCTGACTCTATGCTCACTCCAAAAGAAGAAAAACTTGAAGAGTATATTTCAAATTTCACTCAAGTTTTTGACAAGATTTCTTGTGAAGATATTCGTCTTGAAATTGGGCAACTTCGAAGGCATATTAAAGCTGCAAAAATCAGTGTTGAAGNATTTCTTGTGAAGATATTCGTCTTGAAATTGGGCAACTTCGAAGGCATATTAAAGCTGCAAAAATCAGTGTTGAAAAAGCAAAAAATGGACATCATTAAAGTTTCTAGAATTCATTGTGAAATGGGACATTTTGGGATCACTGCCAAGATTANAAGCAAAAAATGGACATCATTAAAGTTTCTAGAATTCATTGTGAAATGGGACATTTTGGGATCACTGCCAAGATTATCACTGTGTTTAGGGTTCTTCTTGAGTATTTCTGTGTCGGTTGTTTTGTGTGAAAGAAATTTCTCAAAACTTAAAATAATAAAAAAACTTTCTTCGCTCAACCATGAGACAAATGAAATTTGATAAACCTTGCTTTGCTCTCAATTGAACATGACTATGCCAAGAAGATTAATTTTGATGAAATCATTGATAAGTTTACAATAACTAAGAATCAAAGGCATTTTCACTGAGTTCTATAAATTACTAAAAGACTAGAATGTGTCCATATANAAAGGCATTTTCACTGAGTTCTATAAATTACTAAAAGACTAGAATGTGTCCATATAATTTCCTGCAAGCCTATAGTGTATCTGTGTATCATTCTGAAAGACTAGTGTGTTGACGCGTGATGCTTCCTACATATTATTATTGTCGACTCCACATCATCACGTGAGCGCCACAGGCCTCCAAGGCGAGCACCCAAGTAATGATAGGAAGACACATCATTGCCTCCCGCCGCTTGTAAACCTTCTACAAAAAAGCAGAAGAGTTTGCCCCTAAACGAGCGGCGGTTACCGCCCGCAATCACTTCCAAACCTCCCTGCCGCCACCCCGCCAAGAGATGGCAGAAGCGGCGCTGCCCAGCCTGAACCTGAAGGGGTGGGGCCGAAGGTTACAGAAGTGAACAAGGCATGAAAGAACCCTCCAGCCGAGAGGAATATAACAACATGCGCCTGGCAGAAATGCCAGTTGTTTACATAGCTCGCCTTAGCACAAGTCATGCTAAGGCTCTCTACTACACAGCNTGCGCCTGGCAGAAATGCCAGTTGTTTACATAGCTCGCCTTAGCACAAGTCATGCTAAGGCTCTCTACTACACAGCCACAGTCCACCTGAGGAATCTCCAAGATCTTCCAGTCTTCTACCAGTTCTTCAACCAACGACGCTTTCTCTACCAATGCAGCCGAAGATTCGTCGCTACCTGTGTCACTTGCAGTCAAGAATCACCACATAAGAGACATACAACACACATGGTGCCCCGGGTCCCTCAGGAATACCAGCCACAATTAGGATTCAGATGTTTTCACAGCTACGTAATTGTCAGCTCTAGTCTGCTCTTCAAGCCAGGCTCCTCAAACCAACAGGCCCCTTCACCTGTCTTGCTCTTGTACAAAGTCCGTTGAACACCTACTGTTTGTAGAGGTAGGAGGTAGTACGGGTCACCGTGTTCTATTCTGAAGAGAATAAAACACATACTCTAGCTAACTTCCGTCTTTCCTTGCTCTGTAGTGATCGTATGCCTTTTCCCCAACCTGGTAAGCATCACCCTTGAAGGGAGTGACAGGGGACCGCCAATTGGCAACAGTTTCCGACAAAGAGTAGGACTGCAGGCAGCCCCTAACCAGAACTGCACGTACGCGNGGGACCGCCAATTGGCAACAGTTTCCGACAAAGAGTAGGACTGCAGGCAGCCCCTAACCAGAACTGCACGTACGCGACACACACAAAAAGTCGACGGCCACCCATTCTGTCGACCAGGTACGTACAGGTACCTGGTGCGTAATTATGGTAGAGCCCCAACCCCTAGAAAGACACATGACGAAGCATCTGGGCCAACTAAGTCAGCTAACCCATTCCCTCCAGAGCGTATAAACTCGCCGGAGAGGGTGCCAGGCCTGACGAGGTTTGACCCAGGTAATTATGGAGTATACTCTAGCTAGAGGATTGATGCCTGCTATGGAGTATACTCTAGCTAGNGGGACCGCCAATTGGCAACAGTTTCCGACAAAGAGTAGGACTGCAGGCAGCCCCTAACCAGAACTGCACGTACGCCACACACACAAAAAGTCGACGGCCACCCATTCTGTCGACCAGGTACGTACAGGTACCTGGTGCGTAAGTATGGTAGAGCCCCAACCCCTAGAAAGACACATGACGAAGCATCTGGGCCAACTAAGTCAGCTAACCCATTCCCTCCAGAGCGTATAAACTCTCCGGAGAGGGTGCCAGGCCTGACGAGGCTTGACCCAGGTAATTATGGAGTATACTCTAGCTAGAGGATTGATGCCTGCTATGGAGTATACTCTAGCTAGAGGATTGATGCCTGCTATGGAGTATACTCTAGCTATAGGATTGATGCCTGCAGCACTCGACAAGATGAACATTAGCACCTTTCCTGTCCATGACGTTCGCTCACTGACGAGGGAGCAGGAGGAATGCCCGGAGGACAACTGCTATCATTGCATCTCACCACCCTCTAAGTAATCAATCTACACCTGCCCTCAACTGAAAAGTCCCGATGGGAGAGAGTACAAGCCGCCCAGCAATTAGTGGATCCTCACTCGACTACCCTCCCCGCCAACCTCTTTGGCCTTCTGAATAGGGTTACCGGAGCTGCCCACTTCACCGTCGAACTACTCCGCCAGAGGTAAACTCTCCCCTTGAGAATGGTCCCATTCGACCCAGAGGATGCCAATGAAACTCCAGCACCAGCCGACCACGTGGCAGCCAGTGAGCCGGCACCCCAGTCACCTGCAGACGACAGCAGAGCCAGCCTGCCCAGCCGTCCGCTCCAGTCGGAGCCGAAGACATCAAGCCAGGGCGAGCGACTGCTGACAGGAAGCATCACCAGCGGTAAGTAAGCCAAACCCTGCGTGTCGAACACCCGGAGGCATCACCTCGCCCTCACGGACTTTGTACCAAATACGTCCTACGTTATACGAGAGACCAGTGAGAGGCAGACAAGTTATAATACAGGTGCCTCCACAGTAGAGTCCGCCCCCTTACCTGCGCAACTGACTTTGCACAGAAAATAAAAGCACCCCCCAGTTTGCTGTGACGTCCCTCTCTCTTGGCCGTCACACCTCAGTGTGAGAATGTATCTTGCTAAAAGACTAATGTGTGTTAAGACTGGAATATCTGTTGTTAAATATTGCAGAAGATTAAATGTAGTGTTAGAAGTTAGAACAAAACCAGTTAAACCTTAATATCTTAGGAGTATTTTTCTTACTGACAGAATCACCTATATTTGAATTTTGCCAATTTAAAATGTCCTGCCAATGTAATGTAAACCTTTTTACTGCAACTTTGAATGTGTACGATGCATGAAGAAAAAATTACGGGTTGTATTTTAGGGGGAAATATGGGGGTAGGGTGTGGGAACGAAGGTCTCGCCCCACATGCCGAATACTCTAGGTACGCCCCTGATGATATCAGTTATTTATTTGCAATAAAATGCATTAGCTACTGCTATAGAGGAGGGTTAGATTAGTAGAAATTGCAACAGTAAGTAAAACAACTTTGTAGAAGTTACATTTTTTCACGACGACATGGTAAAGTTCAGTGGTTTTACACCAAAGCTGCTCAAAATACCAACAATGATTGTATTTCATAAACTATTCACTTATTGCCTCCAAGGTGTACTGATTCATCATTGTTGCCTCTCATCCAAGGGGTCTGGGTTTAATTTCTGGCACCAACCCTTTGGTGGAAGACAATCGCAAACCACAGCAGTATAATGCTAGCTACTTACCACCAACACCAGGCAGCTTTCATCACAGTGCCAATGCCTAGGGCTTCCTACCAGCCTTAGGGCCCCACATTTATAATCAAACTATGCACCGCTACGAAGTTGTGGCAAATTAAGAAATACATAAACAAGAATGAACTCTTAAAGTTTGTGATTTCCAGTTTACAAGTAAAAAAAAAACCATTTCAGAGATTTCAAGTCCTTCATTAGTACATTTCATTAGAAAAATAATGCTTCTTATTATAAAAATGAATATCATCACATGAACCTATTGTATTAATACAGGGTTTTATATAAGTAACCAGTGTTTCTTGAAATAACTTTACAAGTTCACTTGTTTCTACCGTTTTAATTTCTGAAATACGGAAGAAATAAAACTTTAAAATAAGATTTGTTCAAAAACAGTTTGACAGCAGTGTAAAGTGTGGTTACTACAATGCACGATGGCATACGTACCTCTGTCGGAAGCGCCGTCTTTGCGTAGGTACACGACGTCAGAGTGGCCGAGGGCCAGCGACCAGGCCTCGCCTTCACTGTTCATGCAGAACTTGCGCATGGTCTCCTCGTCTAGCTGCACCCACGTGCCCTCCGTGTTGACCACCTGCGCCACAGACATCAGGCAACTCTGAGTCCTGGTCCGTCAAAGTGTGGGCTACATTCTGCTTGCAATTAGTGCATTCCCTCTGGCAGTGCATGGTAGTCCTTTAGAGTTCATCATCAAAAACTCACATCCATGTACACAAACTTGCATCTACTACTGGTTCAACTTCAAGAGAGTGCAGTATTATTGTTTCAGCACAGCTTCCTTGAAATGTACGCGATTACCACAAACACCCTATTTAATGCTTAAGGTAAATGTTATTGATAAATTTACATGTTATTAGCAGAAAAAATTTGTGCAAAATATTTTTAGACAGCAATTAGTGTGTTTGCGTAGTCCTGTTCTGTTTTCTTCATGAAATAAAAAGTGACAATTATAAAAATGTGCTCTTTTTTTTTCTGAGTGTAGAATCTAATATTGAGGCACTACTTTGCAGTACAGTTAAAATATTTTTTTTGGTTGGTAGTAAGCCAAATATTCACACATCAGACATAACATTCAACATATTCACTTTTTTCTGATCCCTAGCATACTTGTTGACAAAGTGACAAGTACTCAGCATCGTCAGACAAAGCATTAGAGATTATTAGATGGCTAATGAAAAGAGCAGGGAGGAAGAGGAAGAGACAGACAGGTACAAATGCCTTTCAGGTACTGAAACACAGAGAAACACCATAGTTACTATAGACCTAAAACCATAATGTCAGTCAAATGTACCTCCCCTCAATTGTCATAAATAACTATGCAGAAATGAAAAAAATATTTATAGACAAATAAAATCAATTTGTTTGAAAACATACATGGTGTTAGTTACAGGCCGTGTGGAAGTGACTTACAAAATACAGATTTTAGTCTCCTGTATATGTAGTTTAAATGTGTACTTTACTGCAATAGTTCATTTAACACTAAATGTGTCCCCCTCGTTGCCTTCCCAGCTGTTCACTTGCGGTGGGCAACGTCCCCATGACCTCCCCAGTGTTGACGCCCATGACATCCGCACACACAACAGGTACTGTACTCGCTTTGTTTCCTCTAGGTTTCAACACACATATTTGTTTATAACCCAAGTCAGTAATGACTGACTGANCACATATTTGTTTATAACCCAAGTCAGTAATGACTGACTGATGACTTAGCACCACTGAAATTACTGTCTATATACTGAGGTTGGTACTACGAAAATCCACTACGACAGATCTACGCAAGTTAAGTAAAAGCCTGGTAGGGGTACCTGGGTGCCGGACCCTCGCTGTACAAAAGACGGCCTGNCAACAATGATTGTATTTCATAAACTATTCACTTATTGCCTCCAAGGTGTACTGATTCATCATTGTTGCCTCTCATGCAAGGGGTCTGGGTTTAATTTCTGGCACCAACCCTTTGGTGGAAGACAATCGCAAACCACAGCAGTATAATGCTAGCTACTTACCACCAACACCAGGCAGCTTTCATCACAGTGCCAATGCCTAGGGCTTCCTACCAGCCTTAGGGCCCCACATTTATAATCAAACTATGCACCGCTACGAAGTTGTGGCAAATTAAGAAATACATAAACAAGAATGAACTCTTAAAGTTTGTGATTTCCAGTTTACAAGTAAAAAAAAACCATTTCAGAGATTTCAAGTCCTTCATTAGTACATTTCATTAGAAAAATAATGCTTCTTATTATAAANAAAAACCATTTCAGAGATTTCAAGTCCTTCATTAGTACATTTCATTAGAAAAATAATGCTTCTTATTATAAAAATTAATATCATCACATGAACCTATTGTATTAATACAGGGTTTTATATAAGTAACCAGTGTTTCTTGAAATTACTTTACAAGTTCACTTGTTTCTACCGTTTTAATTTCTGAAATACGGAAGAAATAAAACTTTAAAATAAGATTTGTTCAAAAACAGTTTGACAGCAGTGTAAAGTGTGGTTACTACAGTGCACGATGGCATACGTACCTCTGTCGGAAGCGCCGTCTTTGCGTAGGTACACGACGTCAGAGTGGCCGAGGGCCAGCGACCAGGCCTCGCCTTCACTGTTCATGCAGAACTTGCGCATGGTCTCCTCGTCTAGCTGCACCCACGTGCCCTCCGTGTTGACCACCTGCGCCACAGACATCAGGCAACTCTGAGTCCTGGTCCGTCAAAGTGTGGGCTACATTCTGCTTGCAATTAGTGCATTCCCTCTGGCAGTGCATGGTAGTCCTTTATAGTTCATCATCAAAAACTCACATCCATGTACACAAACTTGCATCTACTACTGGTTCAACTTCAAGAGAGTGCAGTATTATTGTTTCAGCACAGCTTCCTTGAAATGTACGTGATTACCACAAACACCCTATTTAATGCTTAAGGTAAATGTTATTGATAAATTTACATGTTATTAGCAGAAAAAATTTGTGCAAAATATTTTTAGACAGCAATTAGTGTGTTTGCGTAGTCCTGTTCTGTTTTCTTCATGAAATAAAAAGTGACAGTTATAAAAATGTGCTCTTTTTTTTCTGAGTGTAGAATCTTATATTGAGGCACTACTTTGCAGTAGAGTTAAAAGATTTGTCTTGGTTGGTAGTAAGCCAAATATTCACACATCAGACATAACATTCAACATATTCACTTTTTTCTGATCCCTAGCATACTTGTTGACAAAGTGACAAGTACTCAGCATCGTCAGACAAAGCATTAGAGATTATTAGATGGCTAATGAAAAGAGCAAGGATGAAGAGGAAGAGACAGACAGGTACAAATGCCTTTCAGGTACTGAAACACGGAAAAACACCANAGGATGAAGAGGAAGAGACAGACAGGTACAAATGCCTTTCAGGTACTGAAACACGGAAAAACACCATTGTTACTATAGGCCTAAATCCATAATGTCAGTCAAATGTACCTCCCCTCAGTTGTCATACATAACTATGCAAAAATGAAAAGAGTATTTATAGACAAATCAAATCAATTTGTTTGAAAACATACATGGTGTTAGTTACAGGCTGTGTGGAAGTGACTAACAAAATACAGATTTTAGTCTCCTGTATATGTAGTTTAAATGTGTACTATACTGCAATAGTTTATTTAACACTAAATGTGTCCCCTCCTTGCCTTCCCAGCTGTTCACTTGCGGTGGGCAACGTCCCCATGACCTCCCCAGTGTTGACGCCCATGACATCCGCACACACAACAGGTACTGTACTCGCTTTGTTTCCTCTAGGTTTCAACATACATATTTGTTTATAACCCAAGTCAGTAATGACTGACTGATGACTTAGCA
Source organism: Clitarchus hookeri (assembly GCA_002778355.1). Taxonomy (NCBI): domain Eukaryota; kingdom Metazoa; phylum Arthropoda; class Insecta; order Phasmatodea; family Phasmatidae; genus Clitarchus; species Clitarchus hookeri. The sequence goes on from NQII01003918.1 coordinate 197,763, forward strand.
CCACTGAAATTGCTGTATATATACTGAGGTTGGTACTACGAAAATACACTAAGACAGATCTACGCAAGTTAAGTAAAAGCCTGGTAGGGGTACCTGGGTGCCGGACCCTCGCTATACAAAAGACGGCCTGTAGGTCAGGTCACATATGGCCTTTAGCAGTGTTTGAGTACAGCCTACACATGAAGAATTATATAAATGAATGTGTGGGTGCGAACGGCAATGACAGGAAATTATGTGGCCATTCCTGCACTAGTGAATGTTTCAGATCAACCCCACTTGTCACAATGAACAAACACTCTTCCACTATTTCAATGATTGTTAGAGTGGTAAATAATACAAAAATGCACTCGTTACCAAGTTTCATGTAGTTTTAAAAATAGCAACGTTGTCACCATTTCTCACGTTATGTTATTTAGAGTCTAACAAAAAATTTTAATGATATACCAGGCACAGAACATCTTGGCAACTCAATGTCAGCCTATCGGCGAGCAGTACCAAGCCATGTCGACACATTTATCAAGCACCCATCCCGTCACAATAAGTGTGCCGTGAACTCTGAACTGCAGTAATATAAATTACAATTTTTCACATAGAGGAACATTTAAAATAGTAGAAACAGGAATTATACAACACGAGATATATTGGAAATTTATGTCTATTAGGAAACTGCCCGGGCATATGAGCTGCTAAATTTTACGTTCGTAGTAAAAACATTCTGACACTTAAATTTACATATTAATAACGTCTATCAAATATATATGTAATCATTTTCATTTACTTACAGTTGTGTGTAGCAGTGAAAACATAATTCATATTTGTGTTGTAGCTTGTAATGGCAGCACTAACTTCTCTTCCCCGTCCAACGTCCAAACAGTTGTAATGCTATTCTTTTCCATTATAAACTTCCACCTGTCATTCGATTTCTTAAAACAAAAACCGACTCTTTGAAAAAAATCTTGTCGTGGAACTCGCTGGTGTAACCTATTTTCTCACGCATAGCTGCCAGAAATATTTTGTCGGAACTTTTCCCCTTATCGTAAAATTCTAACGGCACTCTCAGAAGACACTTTTATATAAAAATCATTAAAATAACTAGTTTCCGAAAGAAAAAAAAATGTTTCTAAATGACACAAATATTGCTTTTAACGTTTATGCATCAGTTGCATTATGGTTCACCAGCATCACACGCTCTTGCTGTCAAACTGTTAATATGTTTCCCCTTACAACAACGTATGCTAGCACAAGGTTTAACTAGAACCATAATTTCAACTAAAATTTTACACGCAGACAAATGAAAAACAGTGACAATCGTTCGAAGCTAGTCGTGGTACTGGCCACTGGGCCACCGGCTAGAGCAAACACCAGAGGCACTAGCTGTGCTACACATTATCTGTGTCGAATAAGCACGAGTCAAGGCTTTGTTACTGTCTACTTATAAAGCAAGATGGAAACATTTAGATNCATTATCTGTGTCGAATAAGCACGAGTCAAGGCTTTGTTACTGTCTACTTATAAAGCAAGATGGAAACATTTAGACATATAAACAATATTCTTTATTCGAAAAATAGTGGTTACCTACTTATTCAGCTGAATGAGCCTCTTGCAAAAAAAACCCCCGAATTTTAATGAAATCATTCAGGATATTTTGATTGCAACTGAGAAACATTTAGCTCGACTCGCTGTGACCACTGTAAGTAGCACTGCGAACTAGTCACGCAGCCGTGATAGGCTACTGGCACCAGCTAGTGGGAGGAGCGCCGCTGATCAACTGTCTTCTAGCGGCCAAGAAGTTCTGTATCTGGTATAGTTCCTCCTCATTTTCATACCATTTACGGACCAAAATCAGCTCTTTTTCTGGGTATGGCTCTCCAGTCACCCAGGCTTCTGTTTAATTATATTTTAACTGCCATGGCTTAAATATTTATCACTGAGCAAGGTGGCACGATGGTAAACCACTTCTTACTTATTAACTTTTGTGTGCCTTATTGTTATAGAAGTTTTTATATTTACAGTAAAACTCCGTAAATAAAAACCTCTTTAATACAAAGTTGTCTTTCCCCTTGGAATGTATTAGGAAATATAATGATTTTTATGGTTAATAAAAAAAAAAAAAAATTTTTATTTCTATTACAAGGTGATGTCAAATCCACTGATAAAAGGAAGTCATGTTGGTAATAAGAATGTCTTATTTTCTAATATGCTAAATAAGAGAGTTAGCAATTTAAATTTTTGAAAATTTTATACAGTAACTACAATATTACAAACACCTGTTAATAATACCTCATTATTACAAACAGCAAAAATTTAAGTCCCTTGAGAATTNCATTATCTGTGTCGAATAAGCACGAGTCAAGGCTTTGTTACTGTCTACTTATAAAGCAAGATGGAAACATTTAGATATATAAACAATATTCTTTATTCGAAAAATAGTGGTTACCTACTTATTCAGCTGAATGAGCCTCTTGCAAAAAAACCCCCGAATTTTAATGAAATCATTAAGGATATTTTGATTGCAACTGAGAAACATTTAGCTCGACTCGCTGTGACCACTGTAAGTGACACTGCGAACTAGTCACGCAGCCGTGATAAGCTACTGGCACCAGCTAGTGGGAGGAGCGCCGCTGATCAACTGTCTTCTAGCGGCCAAGAAGTTCTGTATCTGGTATAGTTCCTCCTCATTTTCATACCATTTACGGACCAAAATCAGCTCTTTTTCTGGGTATGGCTCTCCAGTCACCCAGGCTTCTGTTTAATTATATTTTAACTGCCATGGCTTAAATATTTATCACTGAGCAAGGTGGCACGATGGTAAACCACTTCTTACTTATTAACTTTTGTGTGCCTTAATGTTATAGAAGTTTTTATATTTACAGTAAAACTCCGTAAATAAAAACCTCTTTAATACAAAGTTGTCTTTCCCCTTAGAATGTGTTAGGAAATATAATGATTTTTATGGTTATTAAAAATATATATATATTTTTTTATTTCTATTACAAGGTGATGTCAAATCCACTGATAAAAGGAAGTCATGTTGGTAATAAGAATGTCTTATTTTATAATATGCTAAATAAGAGAGTTAGCAATTAAAATTTTTGAAAATTTTATAACTACAATATTACAAACACCTGTTAATAATACCTCATTATTACAAACAGCAAAAATTTAAGTCCCTTGAGAATTNTAACTACAATATTACAAACACCTGTTAATAATACCTCATTATTACAAACAGCAAAAATTTAAGTCCCTTGAGAATTGTATTAAATAAGTTTCACTGTACAAACATTCCCAGCACAAAATATCAATAATTTCTATGGATGTTGTAACAAGGCAATATATAAATTATCGGGATACGTGGTTCATATTCTTTCATTTTGCGAAGCATCGTAATATTTTATCGGGATTCAAAATTAAAGCAGTGGTAGTTTGTTTATCGGGCATCGGTTTGCCATTTCGGGAAATCTTAGTTTTGTTATGCGTCAGCATTAGTGATAGAAGCTTTTCCAAACTGCGTCAACAGTTTTTGTTCTAGAAGGTTTAGATTATCTTTTACTGATGATGCAGTTTTAATGACTACGCAGTTCAGCGAGCGTGGGGAAAGGAAGCCGGCCCACGCCAGGCCCTCATCTGTGGAGAGGGGTGTGATAGGCAGGCAACAAATACTGAGTGTGCCTATCACCGGCGGGCAGTCGACATTCAGTGCTCAAACGGTGAAGCAGTCAATAACCAGGACTCGCCGAGGCCGCGTCAGGCGTAGCGCATAACCCCCACACCGGCAAACTAGAACATGCTAATTTAATTCTCCGCCGGTGTGGGAGGTCACTGCCTCTGTATTTTCTTGTGAGGCAAGTTTTTGAGAATTAAATTAATAACTAAACGACTGTGGCGCTGCTCTCTGTTGGTTTACCTGTAAACCGGTTCGAACTCTGCATACCTGACGATTGTATGTGAACTGTTTCATTGGATTGATAAATAAAAGTACAGAGTAATAAACAAACANCTGCATACCTGACGATTGTATGTGAACTGTTTCATTGGATTGATAAATAAAAGTACAGAGTAATAAACAAACATTAGACTTTATTTATATTTATTGGCGCCTTTAAGGTTTCATGTTACTACCAACTGAGCTAACCAAGTGGTAATTTCCATTTGTCATACCCAGACGTGGAATGCTACAAATATGGCAGCTATAGCGCGACGAGAGTAATTAAAAAATATGGCGACCAACTGTCGGTCTGCAATATTACAATGTCAATAACTGTTCTGTGTTTTCTTGGGACATTTTTTTTCCATTCTAGATGTTTGTAAGGAGTGCTGCTGCATATTAACTATACTCATATTGCGAATAGCAATTAGCTGCAAGATCTCGCCTTCAAAGAGAAATAGAAGAACATACGTAGTCAACTGCAGTGATGCGATTACCCAGCACCAACATCCCGACAGCTGCGGCCTTGAGACTGGGGTGACAGCGCACGTTGTGGCCAGATGCACCGCACTTCACCACCAGGTACTCTCCTGGACCATACACCACCGGAGACCTTGACAGCCTGCATGGAAAGAATTTTACATACAGTACACACACAAACACAATAAAAACTCTTATACAAAGTTTCCAGATAAGGAAAATTACTGCTTACGAGCCCTGAACACTTCACTCCTCATCAATAAGTTCGGGAGTAATATGACTTTTTCAAGAAGACTTCCTGGTTAACAAGCCTTAATAATTAAACCCCTTCAAAAACATCCTAAGAATGTTTCACATATTTTTCACTGCATGCTGAAGTCACAAAAAATTAATTGATTAGGAATGATATCATTCTCAGCAAATTTAACATGATTACTATTATGTGACATTCTCACACATCTGACTAGCACTTTTGAGATGAATAACTGATATGTACCATGCAGTAGAACAGCGCTAACTCCATCATCCCCTTTCTTCTTCTACATAAAGGCAGATAAACTGACAAAACAAAATTAGCTGTATCTTTCCTTCTCATCCAATATAACCAACACTACGCAAAGATATAGCCAGGTTTAAATAAACACAATTTTGAACTATTTAGTCATACGATAGCTCCACGACACACACAAAATATTCACACTAGTTTTAAATTTCCATAATTTAATATCCTTACTGTCCTGCAAACCATTCTTCTAAATGATGCCAGTCTAACCCAAAAGGAAGAAAAAATTGCCAAGAACAGTACCACCATTACTGTTTATCATACCTCCTTCAGTTTATGGGTAACCACCAAAAGTCTTCCTTGTACGCAGCCAAAAATGAAAAAAATGTGAATGGCGGAAATACACAGGCGCCAGGAAATATCAAGGCTGACTAACCAGGACACTAGTAACAGTTTGTCAGTGGTTGTTTTATTATTCCAGGATAAAATATTACACAACTATAAACCACCACTGACATCACCAGAGATTTACACATATGTACCACCAGTTTATTCTATTTGAATAAACCTTCGAGTCTAACAACAGTGTTCTGATTCTAGGGTGATTTGTAACCTATCTACAACCTGGTAAGCAAGGACGGAAGAGAGTAGGCCACCCGAGTCAGCTAACCCACTCCATCCACTGCGTGCAATTTGCCGGTTGGAGTACCAAGCCTGACAAAGAGTGACCTGATCACATCCAAGCAACTCATGACGAAGCGGTAGAGCTACCCCAAGTCAACTAAACTACTCCATCCACCATGTAAGACTCGCCGGTTGGAGTGACAGGACTGATGAGGCGTGACTCGGTCGCCTCTGGGCACACTTAGCTAGAAATTCTGTTGCCTGCCTCTGTTTTGCAGCATTTTGACTGTTAGAAACTAACCCCATGCCCTTCATCCAAAGAAGAGGGACAAAGTGGAGTGATAAGAAGGCAGCTATTCAGTTACTAAGTATCCCGTCCCAGTCAGCCTTCAGCTACTCTCCCCCTCGGGAACAGGCACAGGCGGCCTGTAGACTGCAGAGGCCTCACATTCCGGGTCATCCCTAGCCATTTGTACGAACCACTCTGCAAGACCTCCAGAGAGCCGTAACCCATCGTCAACCACCTACGCCTGGGTTTATCTGTGAGCCTAGGCATCGCAGATGCTGCCCGCCCTCCGTCGACAACTGCTGCCGCAGCCAGGACCGCAGAGACAGAGCTTGAGCACCAGCACACCGCCCGCTGCCCTAGGACTTGGGCACCAAATGCAGACACCAGCTGCCCAACATCAGTCTACCCTGGGTACGGCCGATGCCAGGCAAGCCAGCACCGGCTACCACCTTAGCCACCCGGAGAGCTCTCACTTGCACTGACTACTACATACCTAGCATACGGCCCACTCGTCCCGACATTGTATACAGGGCTCGCACACGTCAAACATGGTTGAATCCAAGCTCCAACTCATTAGGGCCTACGTCCCAAGTGTTACTAACCTGACACACTGTGAACCTTTCAGTACATTGACGCGTGACGACCCGGGGTGAGGGACATCACGGCAAGAGTGGAGGAGTTTTTAAATTTTGCTCCAGGTCAGTTGCGCAGATAAGGGGTGGACTCTACTGCGGAGGCATCTGTACAATGACTCATTGGCCTCATACCTTATATGAGGTAGGGCACGTCAGGCGCCTATGGAGTTGAAAATCCAGAAGAGAAAGGGGCGGGGCTGTGGGCACAAGCACCCTTGAGCTGTCAATATTTCTGCATAGGCAAACCAGCACAATAATATTGACAGCAGCTAATGAATACAGCC